>JAOEGS010009083.1:0-29279 GCA_025447755.1 Corythornis vintsioides | reverse complement strand
TAGCCACAGAGAGGACTGTGAAGTGATCAGCTTTCCACCAGCATCTCAGTTTCCTCAGTGCTCCTTAGAGGGGAAGAAATGAGAAGTGGGTTCAAAGTAGCCCCATAGGTGTGGGGTTCACAGAAAAGGGCTTTGACCTCACGTGAGCCCTGCCCTGGCATTTCTGAGGGGACCAAGACAGATATTATTGATTGCAGTAGATACAGCAGGAAGAGAAAAGCAGAGTTCCCTGCATGTGCCTTCCCTGTCTTCACACAGTTCCCAGCAGCAGCAGCACTGAAAGGCCCAACTTGGTCTTCAGAAGATGGCCAGGGAGCTGATATTCCTGACCGTGCTCGAGCCTGAAACCTGCAGACTCATCAGCACTACAGGTTATGGGATTCTCCAGAGGTGGCTCCCATGGAGGGGCAAGGAAGGCAGTAGATTCCCTGGAGCAGATTCATGTAGAGCAGCCCTCATCTTCTCACAGATCATGAGTGAAAAGTTAGTTCTGGTGCTACAGGTGGAGCTTTGCCTATTAAATGGAAAACTCAGCTAAAGGCAAAATGTTTAATGCTTTAATATTTCCAGCCACGTGGCTTGTCCTGAATTAATTCTATGTGCTTCCTTTAATAACTTCTATTGAGTTGAGAGATGAAGTAAGCACAGAATCACAGAATGGTTTGGGCTGGAAGGGACCACAAAGATCATCTAGTCCCAACCCCTTTGCTATGGGCTGGGACATCTTCAGCGATGAGGTGATGCTGAGAGATGTTTTGGGGTGACACAGTTAGCTGTGAGTTAGCAGTGGCCTGCAGGCAAGAGGAACAGTAGGGGTCTGGGGTGCTGCTCTGGTAACCAGCATGGCAAAGGGCAGGAAAAGATTAGTGACCCCCATACTCTGTCAGGGTGCAGCTGGGGAATCACACTGTTCTGGCACCATCCCAGTGGCTTTCTGTTAACAAACTGGAACGAGTTCACAGGCAAGCAACAAAGAGAACTGGGGACCTGGAAGAATTGACTTATGAGAAGAGATTAAGTAGAGGTAAATTTTTGCAGCTTGGCTAAGCAGTGACTAAGCAGCCACCTCAGCAAACAGAAATGCCCAGGGCTGTGAGCAATCATGGAAAGGTCTGTTAGCCAGCAGGATGCCCAGCTTACAAATCACAGGTGAGGAGCTGAATGTAACAACATAATTGTTAGGCAATAGTAGGAAAAAATCACCAATAATGAAATCTTTAAGCACATGCCTCTCAAAATCAGGAGCAAACTCAGTGACTCGAGAGCTTTGAGCAAGGGCAGGTGACAGCAGAGTCACCCACCCATGGAGTACAGGTGGGTGACAGCAGAGCATGGAGTGCAGGGAAATGCTCTGTGTTCCTGAGGTGTCCACAGCTGTGGGATGCTCTCACTGTTCCCAAATCTGCAGAGATTCCAGAGGGTACCAGATTTCACAGATATTCTCTGGCATTGCTTAGATTCAAGCTTAACATTTTTATCTTGAGGTACGAATGAAAACTCCCTTTGCAGCTCTTGGGATCCTCAGACACCTCCTTCATGCCTCGAGTCCCTACTGCAGCACCCACCTTGTTGGTCTTTAAGGTGTCTAGACTAGAATTCTGCATCCTGGGCCCGGGTGCTGGGCATCACCACCAACTCATCTCCAAAGTACCTTCCAGGCAGGTCACAAATGCAGCCAGCCTGTTTGGAGAGTGGTGCCCAGAGGACCATGTGCAGGGCAACTGGGAGGGTGGTCCTGCCTCCCCAGGAGGCATGAGGCAGCAGAAGGAAATGCTGCCCATCTGGCAGCCTGCTCCAGTGGTGTTGAGCTGTCTGGTGTAAAATCAAGCCAAATGCTCATAAACCTACAAGGCCACATTGATAAAACTCTTAAGATATCAAACCATATTAATGTGTTTTTTGCTCAGTGCTCATAAATTGCTTTGGGGCATCCAGGCAGCAGGGACGGGGCAGCTCGAAGGCAAAGCACAGACCCTGCTGTGGGACATGGGGCAACAACTGCCCTGTGCACTGCACTCTGTCACTCCCTCTCCTGACCATTCCTTTAGGGTATCTGTGTGATAAACTGGGGGGGGGGGACATCTCTGCCGAGTGCCAGCAAACTGAGATGATGAGATGGAGGTAAAACTAGTTTCTGCACTTGCTTCACTTCAGGCTGTTAACTAAGTGACATGGAATTGTGGCAGACAGTGGTGAGAATTCCTTCTCTGGTGAAGGACAAGAGGCATCTGGGTACAAGAAACAACACTGAGTCTGTCTCCCAGCAGGCACTGTACTGGTGTGTGTGGGGTCTGTGGGGCACAGAGGCTCTGAGCTGCCCTTCTCTACAGCATCAGGTGCTGCAGGAGGAGGTTTTTACATCCCTAGCCTTGTTCTGGCACGTGCAGTGAAACCTCCTGCTTGGTGTTTAGCTCGTGAAGAAGAGAGAGGAGGGTTATTTGTGCTGAGGTGAAACACGAGGCTGTGTCTGTGCTGTGGATCCTTTACCCAGGCCTCAGGGCTGCCTCTCCTAAGTTACCCAGCAGGGTCTAACGTGTGCAGCCGGGGCCATGGGATGCTTGGAAAGCAAAAGGAGAAGCTGTGCTGAGCACCTCTCCCTCCAGCAGCAGCAGAACTGGCTGGCACCAAACCCAGGTGGTGTGGGAGGCGTTCCTGGTGCCAGGCACCTCGTGGAGGTTCAGCCACACCATGTTTGGGTGGCAGCACGTCTCAGCCGTGGCACCGAGCACCCGTGGCCAGGTGGTGCTTGGGGACAGCTCTTGTCTCTGCACCCCAGACAGGTACAGGGGCTTTGCTTTTATCCCACACACCTCTTACCTCATCCATGCTGCCCGATGCTCCCCTGCGCACAGGCTTGGCTTTGTTCAACTATTCATCCTTGGCCTGAATTATTTAGTCATTTTTTTATTTCCCCCCTTAATTTTTCCTTCTGTGTTTCCCCCGCTGGTGTCAGATGAATTCCTATTTCTCCAGCAGCTCGGCACGGCGGGGATTAATGCGGCTGGAGCACAACTGCAGCCGTGTCGGGCAGCTGGAGTGACCTCCTCCAGGAAAAGAAAAAATAGGAAAGAAAAAGGAAAGTATCCAGCAGTTAGAAACAGGGGGAAAAAGCTCTGTCTGCCTCTTGTTCATTTTCATAGCAGATATGTTCACAGCATCTCCGTCCCCCTGGGAGATGAAATACGGTGCAAATCTTTAATAGGAGGTAAAATGGGACGTGCAGCTATTGAGGATGAGTTGCAGTGAGGGAAATTGCATGCTGCAGACAGAGGCCGGGCGAGCTGGAGTGCCTGGCCCGGGCTAACAACGACGAGCTCTGTTTCCCTGCTCTGCTTGTTTCAAGCAGCACGATGCAGGGGGAAGTGTCTCCTTTCCTGTTGTCCTCCTGCTAATGGCATGATGAATTCTGATGACGCTGCAGTCGCATCCCTGCGACGCGGTGACTGTTTGGGACATCAGTTTCCCTTCTGCCAACTTTCAGGAGCATTTTATAGGATTAATATTCAATAAAACCCCCTTAACGTTAAAAAAATGCTTAGTCCCACAATTGTTATTAAATTCTTTTCCTGTGCCATAATGCGGATGCTTTGATCTAAAGTCCTGCAGTTTCTGGAAGGAGCTCGCGTGATTACGATAATGTGCAGTGCTCTTTCTGCTATTCCTATAGGGAAAATAAACCCCACATTAGTTCCATATTAGTACCTGACTTGGAGAAGTTAAAAAGTGCCAGAAAAAGGTTAACCAGAGTCAAGTACACATAAGAGAGCTGTGATTATTAGTGTTAGGGGAGCCATTTGAAAAAAACATTTCTGCTTTTACAGAAGAATTTATTGGTGTCTTTGCTTCTGGCTGCTTTATGCATTTTAATAAAGCAGTAGCAGCAATAACAGGGTGTGGGAGTTGGTTGAGCCTGTCTCAAAAGAAAGAGTTGATCTGTTTGCTGTTGGGCTGCCCTAGGCTCAGCCGGGGCTGTGCGTTGGCACCGGGGCCGGGAGGGGTGGCACTGCCCAGAGGTCACATTCCTGGCTGTGGTGTCAGGCTGGGCTCCCCGCCCTGCCAGCACACGCAGGGAGCCATGTGCAGAGCCCTCTGCATGCGGGCAGTAATTGCTTTGGTGTGTTCAAAGTTCCACGCAGCCTCCCAGCAGCTTTGGCAATTTCCCTGCCAAACGTCTGGGATTATTTTGAAAACATACTCTATTGAAAACAGTCCCAGGCCAAGCTCGACCAGTTTCACAATTAGGGTGAAACTGGGGTGTCTGCTGCATGCAGCTGGGCCCACTGAGGCAGAGCTCTGGGCAGTAGGTGCCAAAACGCTCCTTGTGCGTGGGCACCGGGTTGTGCTCACCCAAGGGACCCGCTTCTGGGTGGACAGGGGGGCAGCTGAATGCAGGATTTAACCCCATCCTGCCCTTCTAACATCCAAACCCTCAGTGCTTTCCAGGAGATGGAAATGCCATTTCACCCCGGTTTGCTGTAGGTGGACAGCAAACGTGCGCGGACTGTCCACAGCAGTTTATCCCTCCTCGGGGGCAGGTCAGTGATTGAAATTCCTGATGAGGCCACAGGTACTGCAGGGAAATCAGTGCTCTGGTCCTGCAGTGCTTTGCTTGAACAGACATGTATGAAATGCTGGCAGCCAGAGCAGACACGCACGGTCTGTGTGGCTCCTGCACCGTGTTTGGGGGCACACGGGTGGGTTTGGTGCACATGGAAGCCACATGAGCACGCAGGGTTCTGTATTGGCAGTGCCCCCCATACTGATCTGCTGCTCCTGCTTGGCAATTCCCTCGGCTTTCCTTTAAGAAGGGGTTTTTCTTGCCAGAGGTTTGCAGCCCTGGATGGCCCAACCTCTTGTTTTTTGTGAACTTGTAGTTGCTTTGTCTGCCTGGGGTGTTTTCGCCCCTACCCAGTCCCTTCTTTCTCCCCCTTCTCCCCTCCTGTGTCATTTGCAAGACATCTCGATGGAATCTGTGGAAATGATCATTTATTCCAGAGTTTCTAACAGAAGCTGTGCTCGAGTGACCGCTGATAATGGTTCCTGGCTCTCCTTTGGCTGCACAGGTTTCACCATTTTTTAATTCCAGCACAAAGCCCTGACACTGTTCATCCTTCACAACCACAATTTGATACCAGTTGGGGGTGCATCCTGAGGGTCAGATTTTGTTCCATGATCTACATTCCATCTCTCCAAGCCCTTACTTTTCTACAACTCTTTTTTTTCTCTGTTTTCACACCTCGGTTCTGGTCTCAGGATCCCGTTGTCTGCTGCTGTGACTCTGCTTTCTCAGTGGTGATAATTTTTCACGTGGTGTGTGAAGGTCCCATTGATCCAGCTGGGGAGAGCGGGGAAGTATTTTGGGCCGCGGGTCCGTAAGCCCAGCTGTGCTCCCACATCTGGAACGGCTCACGCTGTCCGTCATGTCGGTGCGTTGGGACAAGGCTGCTGATGGAAACAATTCTCAAAGCAGTGCTGGATAACGAGAAATCCTTTGTGAAATGTGGATTTGCATTTCAGATTCTTTCCCGCTCCCATTGTCTGCAGGATGTTTTACTTTAGTTCATTTCCACTGTCCCAAGTTTAAACTCCTAAATCCCCTCTTGAGATGTTTCAGTTTGAGCTGATATTCCTCCCTTCCTCCTCATTTCCGTGGCTTTCAGAGCCCAGCCTCATCCCAGCCCCTTCCCGTCCCCTGGCATGCTCACCACTCTTCTGTTCCACCACTGCTTCGCTTCAGGGCTCTCCCATCTGGTGGTCCCTGATTCTGCTCCTCTCCACCCGACCCTGCTCATCCCCAGCACATTGCAGACCCGGAGCTGAAGTAGCTCACAGCCCCTCCTGCCGTTGGGGGTGATCAGGGAAACTCAGCCAGGCACTTGGGGTTTGGTAACCTCGGGTCATGTCCAGTTGTCCTGGGATCCACCAGGCTGCTGGTGTTTGGAGCCTGGTGATGCTCTGCCAGGTGCCATGGGCCCTGAGCTGCACTGACCCCTGAGATGGGCACGTTTGCTCGTGAACAGAGCTCTCCAGCAGTGCAGTGGTTTGGTCTGAGACTCAGAAGGTAAATCCAGCAGAGCTGCTCTGCTGCAGGCAGGGGCTGTTCAGTCAGTGCAGGGCTGTGGAGGATGAAGCTGAACTGGTGAACGTGCTCCTGAGGCTGGCACGGGAAAGCAGGCGAGTGGTGGCTGCCCCTCCCCAGGACAAACAGCACTCGAGACAACCCTGGGAAGCTTGGAAAATGGTTGGAGATTACAGAGTTGGAACCCAATTAAAAGACACCTAAAACTCCATACTGAGTGATGAGCCCCTGGGACCTGTCCCCTGCCTGGGGAGGTATAGTTCTTACCTGGCACTGGTCAGGGCTTGCTCACGTCTCAGTGTGTGCTTGAAGCATCACACGTGGGAAGAGACATGAAGTAATTGGAGGGCAGGGCAGGAGGCAGCCCTGTGTGTCTCAGGGTGCTGAACAGGGGCTTCAGCCTCTGCAAAGGCTCCTCGTCAGGGTGGGTGCTGAGCTCTGAACCAGGTGAAGGGAAGGGTGGCCCAGGGAAGGGAAAGAGTGAAGCTGTTTGGCCTATCCCAGGGCAGAACAGGGCAACGTGGTCCCTCTGTCCCCCTCTGAAAGCATTACACATCAACCTCTGCAGGTCATACCCGCCAGCCTTCCCTCCAATACTCATTTTCTGGCTGTTTCTCCCACGTGTCAACATCTCTGAGGCATCTCTGGCTCGGGCAGAGCAGAGCTCTCCCTCAGACCTCCGCCCGTCACACCAACCAAACAGCCCCGAGCCACAAAGACCAGCCCTGAAATCAAAGGGAGAAATAAAACCCCGGGCACTTAATGATGGGCTAGAGGCAGAGCTTTTATTTCATGCTTTGTCCCTGCAATTTCCCCCTTTGTTTTACGGGGTACGACTTTACCAAAAATAGTCAATGGCAGAAAATAAAGTTTAAAACTTCTGGGAAGGGGCCAGGTTTTGCATGCTGGAAATCAATTATTGCCTCGTACGGCAGAGCCGAGATCGCGGCGCTCTGGCACCCGGCCACCTCGCCCACCTTCACCTGCTCTGTACTCAGCCCAGAGACCCTGGGAAGAAAAACTTCTTATTTCCAGCGAGCTTTGAGCTTCAAGGGCTCGCTGATGCTCGCTGACTGCCGGCGGGGGAAGGCGGCTCCTCTCCGGCGACGGGGAGGATGCCTGACAGCGAAGGGTGCTCTGGAGGGGGTCGCAAGGTGGCAGAGCGAGGCAGTGGGCATTTCTGAGGCTGCCTTACTGCGTCAGAGCTGCAAAATATGGAAGCAATTTATCTCCCCCTGGTACCGCTCCTCTCTGGTCTAGCAATTTATCAGAGATGTGAATCCAGCACGCAGCGTGGGAGGAGGTGAAGGGAGTGGAGGAAGGAGGGAGAGGAGGCATCTAAAATTAGCCTGGAAATATTGTACATCTCATTAAAAATGTAATCATGCATAAAATGAGATCAATGAAAATTTATCTAAAAGTGCGAGGAAAAGGCGTTTTCTGGTGTGATACTGGGTATAATAGTCTGGATTTTAATTTAGTCAGTTTGCCACAAAAAAATCCCTCCAGGCTAAATAAAACAGTTTCCCTCCCAGTTATTGTATGGACAGCTAATTTTCTGCACCTTTCCTTCTAATACTCACCCTTATCTCTTGCTGGATAGAGGTTTCAATATACTGCAGAGTTTGTTTTCTTTACATTTTCTATTACTGCAATTTAATTTGCATGATAAATGATGAGAGGTAGAAACGTGATAAAAAGCAGCAGAACATTTCTTTATTAATTTTATTTAAATTAGTGTAACTTTTCACTGACTCTGCTTTTTACACAGCAGGCCTGTGTAGAAATTAGTTTAAGGCTCTGGATTTCAGTTAGAAGAAATGTCACCCTGACAATAAGGCAGGGTGTGTGTTCTTAACGTCCTGTCTTCTGCCCACCCTCCACCGGGTCCGACGGGGCCTCTGCACCACTTGGTGCCTTGCAAACCCCTTGTGCTTTGCAGCCAGGAGAGAGTCCCAGTAAGGATTGGTTACTGGTGCTCCTGGCTTCCCGTGAGGGAATCTGAAAGCATTTGGCAGATCTGGCTGAGTCTTCCCTGCACTGCCTGGCTGGGTGCTGGGGTGGGATGCTGGGTGAGGACACAGGGCTGCTGGGGAGGGCACAGGGATGATGGGTGAGGGCACAGAGATGCTGGGTGAGGATACAGGGATGATGAAGAGGGCACAGGGATGCTGGGGAGGGCACAGGGATGATGAGGAGATCACAGGGATGATGGGGAGGGCACAGAGATGCTGGGGAGGGCACAGGGCTGATGAGGAGGGCACAGGGATGCTGGGGAGGGCACAGGGATGAGGAGGAGGGCACAGGGATGATGGGGAGGGCATAGAGATGCTGGGGAGGGCACAGGGATGAGGAGGAGGGCACAGGGATGATGGGGAGGGCACAGGGATGAGGAGGAGGGCACAGGGATGATGGGGAGGGCACAGGGATGCTGGGTGAGGGCACAGGGATGCTGGGTGAGGGCACAGAGATGCTGGGTGAGGGCACAGGGATGCTGGGTGAGGGCACAGGGCTGCTGGGTGAGGAAATGGGTCTGCTGGGCAAGGGCATGGAGCTGGGTGCACAGCTGGCTCCACAGCAGCTCCTGGGGAATCACTTCTCAGTGACAAGGACACCCTCACCCCCCCTCCTTGCCCACCCTCTGCTCACAGCTCAGGGTTTGCTTCGGCAGCACAAAGATCTGCCGACTTCACCCACAGCTGTGTGCTCCAAATCCTGGCTCCTCTCCTCTTCTTCCTGGTCTCACCCCAAGTCTGGGGCACTGCAGGCAGCCCCCCTGGCTGGGTCAGGGACACATCCCTTCTGTTTCTTTAGGCTCAGCCCCTCTGCTCTGGGAACCTCAAGAGGAATTGGACGTAAAGTTATGAGCTCAGGGAGGGGAAATTTATTTGAATTCATTCTAGTAATTGGTTTTACACTGGTTAGTGTTACCAAAGCCAAAAGGAATCTCTGCTGAGCCCCTGCAACTGAGGAGAAACCCAGGGCTGCTCTTTTCAGAGATCTTTTTTTCCTTTCCTTCCGAGGTTTATGTTAATTAAACACAAAGCAGTTAAATTTTTACAGGTGGAACCTTGCAGTAAGTCTCCCTAAATACCTGTCTAAGTGCTTGCTAGAATATTTCCAAAGAAAACCCCAGGAAAACGTGTGACAGTGGGCATTGTGGAGTGTGGCTGCACTGGGATGGGAGTGGGGAACACCCTGTCCCCCCAGTGCTCCCCATCCTCATCCCATCACAGTGCCCCATCCTGCTGCAAGTGTATTTCTCCACGGACACGTACAGAGGGGAGTGTTTGCTGCTGGGGCTGCTGAACAAGCTGCACTGTGGCACTTTGTGGTTTATTCCTGGTGGAGTTTTCTGCAGCCCTCGGTGAAGCGACAGGAGGAAGCACCAGCAGTGGGGATTTGCCATAACCGTCCTTCTCTGCCCACCTCTCTGCCTCCCAGGTGACATTTCACTGCAGGAGGCTTGGGTTATCAACTTTGGAAAATTGCCTTTTTCCTTCTCTGTGCTGTAAGAGAAATACAGGGAGCACAACAAAATAATAAATAAAAATTTTAGCTCGGGCGGGTGGTGCTGCCTCAGCAGCCTGCTGCATTCACAAACAGCCCTCCTGCAAATCAGGGGGGGGGGTAAAGAAAAGGTGAAAAGGAGATTATTTAAGTTCCAAATTCCCCCAGCTGGAAAACGCTGACAGGGTTTTCTCTGCAAGGTTTTCCCAGGCTCCTGCTTCCCCTCCACATCCCAGCTGCCAGGCAGCTTCGTGCCACCCACCCATGCCCCCTCTGACTGCTCCCGGGGTTGTCCTGTTCCCCTCTGCATCCCTGCAAGCCTGGCTCCACTGCAGTCAGTGCTAATGGACACGGTGAACTGGCATCGTGTGGCAAACAGGTTCAATTTCATACGTGTTCTTTACCTCCAGACATGGCCAAATGCTTTGCAAAAATAATGTATTGATCTCCAGGTGTAATATAGCCGTGCTGGGGTCTCTGCATTAAAGAATTAATTTGGGTCTGTAAGGGACTTGTCTTTTCTCCCAGGGAGTAGCCAGATCAATAGGTTTGAGCTGAGAAGCAGAAAATGTGATCAAGTTTTATGTGCTGTGTCAGAGGCTGGATCTACTCTGGCAGCAGTTTCCCTGCCAGAGGGGGGAGAGGTCAGTGGTGTCCTGGACCCAAATAGAACAGCTGGTGCCGTGCCAAGGGACAGCCACGTGGGAAGGGCAGCTGGGGCAAGCCACGAGCCCAGCACGTTTGTGCTTCACCTCTGCTGTGAGGAGCCAGAGCAGCTCTGGAGGGTCCTTCTGCCTTCCAGGTTGGCAGCCTGGGGATCACCTGAGTCTTTGCAGCCCCGGAGTCCGTGACCCTCTAATGTAAAACTACTGCCTCTGTTTCAGAATTCCCCAGCAGCTTTCCCAGGACAGATGTGGAGCCTGGTGCTGAGGAGGACAACTTGCTGCTGGCTACTCACTGCTCAGCTCACTGCTGGCTACTCACTGCTGGCTACTCACTGCTCAGCTCACTGCTGGCTACTCACTGCTGGCTACTCACTGCTGGCTACTCACTGCTGGCTACTCACTGCTGCCTCACAGCTTCTGGAGAGATTGGAGAAGATCTCAAGGGGTCTTCTTCAGACAGAGCTAATTTTGAACAATTTCTTGGGTCAGCCCTTGGGTGCTTGTCCACCCGTGCATGGACTGTCCACATGGAGAGCTGGCTGCTCTCTGCCAGGCAGCAGGAGGGATCAGAGCCTCAAGGGTGATCCCTCTCCATGGTCTTCCACCCTGGAAGGAAAAACTCTAAAACTCTGTCCAGAATTGCTGCCCACAGCTGTCAGAACCTGGCCTGGGGCAGATTCTCTCTTTCTTCTGGAAGATATAGCCATGAGATTTTAAAGGGTTTGGGGAAAACAAGTAATAGTAAAGCTTTGGTCTGATAATATATAAAGAGCCTTTGTGCTCCTTTCTGTGTGGGTTAGCATCCACCTTTTATCACCGTGTCCTTGGGACGGAATGTCCCTGGTGAGGCACTGCCCTGTGAGCCTTCTGCCCACCAGGAGATCTTCTCCGGCTGTTCCTGGAGGCTCTCCCAGTTTCTGCTGCTGCGTGTCTTCCAAAGGCATTGTCACACACAAGGCTTCTAATGTCAGAACTCCCCACTCTCCAGCTCACACGAGTGTGGCCATTGCACACTACATGGCTTTGAGCTCCCCACATAACAGCTCGGTGTGACCAGCTGGTTGGACATCTGCACTGCCATGCTCCTCTTCCTCTGATGGGTGCACAGAACAAGACGTGCTCCCCCAGAATGCCCCTGAGACACCACCAGGCTGTTCACTGCTTTGATTTGTCCAGAGCTGGTGCAGTTTTTGGCTCTCTGCTCCATTCATGCACCAGCCCGTGGGCTGTGATGTGTCAAATAACCTTTTAAAATCCCAACAGATTATGTCCTGTGTTTTCTTCCTGTCTGGAGTCTGTGTTACCTCTTTAAAAAATTCCAGCAGATTTGTCAAACAAGATTTACCCTTTGTAAGACTCTGCTGGCTACTTTTTATATCAGCTCACATTTCTCCAGATGTTTTGTGATCTCATCACTTATTAATGTCTCCATGATTCTGTCTTCTGCTGAAGTTACACAGTTATTACTGGTTAATGTGGCTATGAATGCATCGTCTCTTTCTTCCTTATGAGATGTGTCTGGTGACAGGAATCTGCTCAGGGTGGGCTTGAAGCTTCATGGAAATTATTTTTTTTTTTAATCTCAAATTTAATTTAGAAATATCTCCATTTTTTTATTCTACTACTTTATTACTTTTATGTAATTATCTTGTCCAAAAGGAGCTGGGATATTTCCAGTAACACCAGTGGAGAGCCCCTGCCATGGAGATCTCTCACTTTCCCTTTTTCCCCTAGTTGAAGCCATGCAAACATCATTCCAGCCCTGCAGGCATCTTTGACTCTTATCCTCTTCCAGGCTGACTGGGCTTCCACTGCTCCCTTCTGACTGATGAAGCCACTGCCACTGGGCTGTGGCTGACTCAGGGTGGAAACAGCTCTGGAGATCACCAAAGGTAGAGAAGCTGCCCTAAGAACTGCCCCAGTCCATGCTCACTGGGGCCCTGACCTCCCCTGGCTATTCCACAGCACCATCAGAAAGACAGCAACTCCCTTCTGCTGTTCTCGTGGTCTTGAAAACATGGAATTTCACTTCGTTTCCAGATGCTGATTGCCTCTGTAGGCACAGCCAGGAGACATGATGGGCAGATACATCCCCAGGGGAGGGGGCACAGCTTGATCCCCATCCTCCAGAGGAAATCAGCTCCACGAGGAGCACGGGAGCTTGTGCTGGGGCTGGCCCTGCCCGGGGCAGTCGGGGTGGCTGTGGGAGGAGGGGTGTCCATGCTCTGGGAGCTGATGGGAACGTGGTAAGCTCCATGAAGTGCAGGAATTTGGATGGGGTACAAGCTGGGCTCTCCTTACACGTCCTGCATAGCTGTGATTATCCTTATGAATAATGTCAGGGGCTGCTCCCTGCTGGGAGAGCCCTCCAGGAGTGGGGGCCGTGGCTGCTGATCAGCTGCAGTGGGGATGATGAAGCCCTCTGCCTGTGGATGAAGTGCAGGCTTATGCTGAGACAATACAGTTTCTGGCCAAAGGGCTTAAAAAGGGGATTTTTTTTTCTTGTGGTCACCACTTCTAGATCCATCTTCTCTCTTTTTTTTTTTTTTTTTTTTCATATTTTAATGGGTGGTTGGTGAGGCAGAAGCCAGATTAATGTCATTGTTAGACTTAAACCCAGTCACTCTTATTTTGAAAGACTCAGGTCTCTGAAAGTGGGTTCTTGTCATGGCAGTGACTCTTGAATCGCTTGGAGACTGCTCGTGGACTTTAACACATTTAACATTTTGACTCTTGGAACACAAAGGATCTTCCCTTCTCCTTCCAGGGAAATAATTTTCTTACATGTACTCCTTGAATACCCCTAGCTGGGAAATGCAGCAGGAGGCAGAGGTGCTGGGAGCCATTTAAATGCTGCTAAGGGGGAAGATGTTTACATGTCCTGGGCCTGGATCAGAGGGGTCTGTTGTGGAGCCATTCTGACAAACTCATCTAGGTCACCTGAGAAAATGCTGCTTAACATTCCTCCATCCACTTGTTTTCTGTGGGTGGGTCATTCCTCGGGGGCCTTCAGAGCAGCTGCACCTGCATCCTGAAATGAAAAGCATCCTTCAAACAAAAGGGGAGCACAGTGGGGGGGTCAATCTTTTCCTTGTGGAGAGCTCCACTGTTCAGCTGAAGGATGATGAGGGGCTGTGTAGGAAAGTTTCTTCAGCACCCACCTCCTCTCCTTTGGCACAGGACCCACCAGCTCCACGGTGCTGGGACGGGCCCAGCGCTCCCTCCAGGAGACATTTTGTGCCCCTGGACCCCCAGCCCAGCCCGTTTCTGCTGCTGCAGCGATGGTGTGGCGAGGCAAGGGGGGAATGTTGGCTTCTAGTTCTGATTCATCACTTTTACTGAACTGAAATTCCTTTGTTTTAATGCACACTTGATTGAGCCAGCATTTATTGGAACAGTTATGGTTTGCAGGAAAAGGAGACAGTTGAAGAAAGAACAAATGAATCTAATGTAAATCAAATACTTAACGCTTTTATAGAAACTACAAAGCCTTAAATGTGTATTCTTAATGGTAATTTTACAAAACTCCACTAGGCATCTTCAAATGGAGGTGTGACAGTGATTGTTTCAGTCTGGAGATGGCTTTCCTTTCACATGCTAATCATCTGCTCATGGTGATATTTCTCAGCCTAGTTGCAGTCGGCGAATTGAATAATTTATGGAATGAATTTTGTTGTAAATTTATTGTGTCACAAGCAGGTTGTAATTTCACTAACAGTACACTTAAGTTATTAAGTAAAAAAAAAAAATAATGTGGTTGATAGGATCGTGCGTTTGGAGGTTCTCGTGCTCCCTCCACAACTAGTTCTCATCTTATATATATTTTCAAACAGAGTATTTACCTAATTTTTATTCAGAATCTGATCTGGGAAAGAGAGGACATTAACATAAATGGGTTTGCATTTGCACACTCTTGTTGAACCTCGTGGTGGTAAACAAATCAGGGAGGGTTGGTGTTGCTGGGAAGAGCTTGGGAGCGGCTCCGCTCCCCGGCAGCGCTGCCTGGCTCCCGTTGCTCTGAGGAGATGGCCTCTCTCCAGGGTGGGGTGGGGAAGGTACAGCCACTCTGCAGACAAGCAGAGCTTCTCCCTCCTTCCCCAGCCCTGGAGCCATGGCTCATGATGACAACAGGGATGATGCAGCCCCAGCAGCTCAGGGGGTTCCTGGGGACAGGGGAGGCTTTGGCTGCCCTGGGTTTAGTCTTTCCATACCTCCTTGTGCTAGAAATTCTGCACTGGCACTCTCTGCCCTCACTGACAGCACCTGCACAGTGCCTGTAGTGTCTTTGGGGGTTTGCTTGGCTTGCTTTGTTCCCGTGGCAGTGTTTTCCTGGAGGCAAATGAAGAGAATGGTCACACACTGGAACTGCTCAGGGTTCAAGTGGAATGTGAGGAAGCAGTTCCCTGTCCAGGTTCTGTGTTCAGCATGGGAGACTTCCATCAAAGTCTCTTTTTGTTCCTGCACCACAGTTATTTCCCCAGACTTTTGTTGTCTTTGTTTTCAGCTTTCCTCCCTGAGCTGCTTTGGGTGTTTTGCCAGAGCAGCGAGGAGCTCAGAGCCCTGTGTTGGCACCTTGGTTGGCTAAGTTGGGTGGTGTCTGCAGGAATAATGTGGATTTTACTGTTGCACGGTACTTCTGAGTCTCTGTGGGAGGCCTGGAGAGGCTTGTTGGTCCACTGGAGAGGGTTTTTTTGGCTCTTTTATCACCTTCAGCCAGCTGCTCAAACTGTATCTCGTTGTCAGTCCTAGGATGGGGTGTTTGGGTGAATCCTCACCGGGACACTCTGTGCTGTGCCTGCAGCTGTTTGCACCACTGTCCCTGTCTCTGCAGCCTGCCTGTCCTCTTGCAGGGGTCGTATCCTGCCAAGCCCCCTCCCTCTTCCCTGCCACCCCTTGGAGCTGCTGCCATGAGTAACTGTGCCGTGGCAGTTCTCAGGGGCAGTGGAGGGGGTCACAGCCCAGTCTGGGCCCCCTCATGCACCCTGGTGTTTCCAGCAGGCCTTTGGCAGCTGGAAGGTTTGTGGAGCTGGAGCTCATTGTGATATGTAAATACCATGAAAAGAGGAAGTGTTGTGATTGTTTATTTAATTGTTTAAATATGCCAGTGTTAATACATATAATTATACAGTATAAACACATTTAATTACTTAAATGAGCTAAATATTTGTGCATCTTAGTCTAAAATTGCAATCAAAAGTGCTCAGTGGGTGGCAGATGTGGAAAAGGATTGTTTTCTCTGATGGATGCTTCTAAACATTGACTCTTTCCTCTGAGGAGCAGAAGTGAGGCAGGGCACAGATCCAGAGGAGCAGCAGATAAGTATCAGATAGGTTTTCCTGGGTGACTGGGGTTGTAGTGGCCAAAGGGAAGGAGCTGGTGACGTGGCTGAGCTTTGCCGAGCTCTCCTCACAGCGCTGGATACCGGACTGGGTTGTCACTGCTGCTCCAGGGCGTGGAACAGCAGGAAAGGGCCTTGCTGAGCTCTGGAGTGGCTGCTCTTCCTGCCACGGGGAATTGCTGCTCAGATGGAGAGAGCCCGGCCACGCTGGCTCCTCAGCTGAGGCTCCTCTCAGAAGCACCGCGTTGTAATTACGGGTGTGCGTGTTAAATTTTTAATTTGATTTTCATTTGTCTATTCAATTGGTATAATTGATGTGCATCCTTTCTCCCTCGGGGTACAGGTTAATAACCTACTAACCCCGGAACGAAGGAATGATAAAAGGATACCACTCCTGGGTCTAAGGGACTGTTTATAATATATGTTTTTAACTGTAGCCTTATTTTTTGTCCCCTGTAGCCTACAGCATTTTATACTTCTAAAGCCCTGACAGGCATTGAAAACATTAATTATTCTAACTTTAGTGAAAATAACTATTCATACTGGACCTACAAAGAGGCTAATGATGTTAGCACTGGTGAATATCTTACCAAAAATAAAAGAGAAAAAGTTTTATAAATAGAATCAAGTTCTGTTTGTTGTCCGAACAGGTACTTCTTGGTAGCTTTTGCTTCTGCATTTGTTCAGACTTGTGTTTCCAAACAAGTAATATCTATCATCTACAAAAGATGATGCAAGCAGGCAAAGTAAATATTTAGGTAACACCGAGGCACTTTCTGACTGTGGGGGATCAGAGGGCAGTGCTGGAGCAGGATGAAGTGCAAAGGAGTGTGTGTCAGGGTGAGATACTTTGCAGATCTGTGCTCAGTGCCTGTTTTTCTTACGTGAAATGTCCCTTTCCCGTGGCAGGGCCCAGGGATGGTCACCCTGACAGGTCACACTCACTGCCAGCTCCAGCCCAGAGTCAGAGGAGCATTAGTGCTGGGGTGATGAAAACGAAAGCAAAGCTCTCCTCTGCCATATGTCACCCTGGGGACATCAGTGCCGTGACCAGCCTCTCCTGGCTCCTGCTCTTGGCTGCAGACCTGCTGCTTTGGGGCCTGGTGGCTGCCCCTGGCACCCTGGCAGGACACATCACATCCCAGGCTCCTCTTGGTCCCCGCTCTCCTGGCTGATGGGCAGCACTTTGCAGAGCTGCATTTCTGCTGGGACAGCAGCGTGCAAGTCTCGCTGGAGCTGAGCCCTGGCCGTGGCTGGAGTTTATTCTAGCAGAAGGAAACGCTTTCTTCTAGCCTATGAAGCTGGAAATGGAGTGATTAAACAGCAGCCTCTAAGTGCAGAATTAGCACATGGCTGAGTCCACTCTGCCCCACGCTGCTGCAGGGCTCAGGGGAAGGGCAGGTCTGGGAGGAGCAGGGGAAGGGCACCAGCTCTGGCTGTCTTCTCACCTTCCCTCTCTGCTCTCTGCTCAGGGACACAGTGCCCAGAAGTGCTCTGGAGTTTCTGCTGCCCAGAGGACCAGCTGAAGTGCCCCCAGATACATTAAATAAGCATCCCAAGACATACAGAGTCTTATGCTTCAGATCCTAACCAAGCTATCAGCTGCTTGACCCTGGGTAGATCTGCCTGGGAAGGTTACCCTGTGCTAGGTCAGTGTAGGTTGTCCTGAGGCTGGTGCTGAGGGTGCTGCAGGGAGGCTGCAGGGAGGCTGAGGGTGCTGCAGGGGGGCTGAAGGTGCTGCAGGGGGGCTGAGGGTGCTGCAGGGAGGCTGAGGGTGCTGCAGGGAAGCTGAGGGTGCTGCAGGGAGGCTGAAGGTGATGCAGGGAGGCTGAGGGTGCTGCAGGGAAGCTGAGGGTGCTGCAGGGGGGATCCCTGCTGGGATCCCTGTCTGGGCAAAGATCTCAGCGCCCTGCAGCCAGCTGGGAACTGGTGTTGGTGTTGTGCCTGTTTGGTCAGCTGGTAGTATCAGGGAAACTGTTCTCAGGTCAGATAGTGAACAGACCAGCTTGTTCACGCCGACTGCTCCCCACCCCAGCTCCTGCTCTTTGGCCATGTTGGCAAAGGCTGGCTGGTTTGTTTGACACTGACACGGGTCAGGTGCAGTGTGGGCAGCACACCCAGCTCTAACACCCCTGTAAATCTGGCCAGTGCTCCTGACCTGTTCTCATGGGGACAGAATCGAGTTTGCTGCAGGAATGTCAGCTCTGAATGTCTTGAGCTGCGTGTAAAGTCTCATTTTTAAAGATGTATGGCTGGAAAGACTTGGTCTCCTTCAAAATGCATCTCATGTGCAGCACCATCCTGGACAGTGCACAACGATAAGGGGCCTGCAGAGCCAGGGCCACCAAGAGGCTCAGCAGCATAAACAGCACAAGATGAATGAGCCACGGTGCTGGGGACTCCACTCCAGCCCCCAGATTCAGTCACGGGCTCTGGGACTGAAAAATCATGGGCCTTTCTGCTGAGCTAAAGCAGACTTGGTCTGGTCTGCCACAGCTACTCCTGGTTGCAGCTTTCAAACAGAGATTTCGGCCAAAAGCAACAAACAGAGAGCTCACTGGGAGCATCCATCCTGGCCAAAGGGAGGGATGGATTCATCAGCCGTGGGTGGTCTGGTGCCCGAGTGCTGGAGAGGCTTCTACCTGCCCTGCATGTGCACTGGGAGGAGGTGACTGCCCAGGGAGCAGGATGGGAACAGGGTTTGCTCAGCTGCTGTCAAACTGCATGTTCAGAGCAGGCTTCTCTCACTGTGCATTGCAGGTGGCTCTGTCTGCTGTGCTCTTACCTGTAGCCAGGTGTGTGCAGGAGTGAGTGGCTGCAGACAGGTGCTGCACAGTGCCAGCTGGGAGATTTCTTGCTGGTACCACTCATCCCCCTCTGCAACTGCTCTTGCATCTTCTAGGGGAAAACCCAAGAACCTTGGAGGTCAGTGGTGCCAGAATGCCCATCTTATTTTGCTGTACAGCAGGGAAAGACTGCTGGAAACCCCAGGGCCAGATTTCATATCCTTTCTAAATTAATTATGATTAATTAGGAAACTCATTGTTCATCATCTTGAGATTGTGCCCGTGGTGGCTCCTTTGGGGTGCCCAGCAGCATGCTTTATGAACACACGTTTTGCTTTCACCCTGTTCATCTAGAACCCTGTCAAATCTGTGTGTACTATCTTCATGCCTCTGGTATACATTAGCTTCTACTTACATTGATTTTCTTTTCCAGTTATGTTGCTGATTCCCTGGCTTCCTCAATATCCTCTTCTGCTAATTACCCTCAAACTTGCCTTTTCTACCAACCCCACTAAGCAGCATGGCTTAGGTGACAAAGGATGACTGGGCCAGCGTGTGACACAGAGCTCACTAATTACTGGAGTGCTAAAAGATGAGCACAGATTTTGGGATGCTCAGAAACCTCCTGGTTAAGGGTTTTACAGAGCAGGTTGTACTCGTTGCTGTTTGAGATGGGGGTTTTGCTCGACAAGCTCCCAGAGCTCTCCCACTTTCTCTAATTCCCCCCCTGGAGTCTCAAATCCAGGTGGGGTGGTGGGTGAGAGGCTCTGTCCTTGCTGCACCCCTTTTCTGCCTCGCTGTGCATCGTGCCCAGCTTTCCACGTGGTCTGGGCAGGTGCTGGGCTTTGGGTGGCTTTCTGAGGGACCTGCCTCGACCGAGGCAAAGCTCTTCCCAGCACTGAGGAATGTTCTTGTATCTGCCCCTTGGCCTGCTCTTGTCTTCTGTGTGAGATGTTGCTGAGCTTTGTACTGGGCAGGGTATATAACCAGCTACACATCAGACACCTTCTGAGTATGTTTTTAATTTCTTTGAATTAACAAAACCCTGCTAAAATCATAAGCTGGCATGAGTGACCTCATTATACTGTGAAATCAAATTGCCACCCAGCAAAACCCCTGCACGTCTCCAAGATCATTTCTGTAGTACTCTGATTTTTGCCTTAAGGAAGTTCCAGATGATGATGATGATGATTCATTGCTAAGTCAGCCTGGTGGGGTGCAGGGCACAGCCCTGGATGAGCAAAGCACACACCTTTTCAGTGGGTTCTGGACAACTGTGCAGTGCCAAGCAGCTGGACTCCACTGTGAGCACAAAATATTGTCCAGTATGTGGTTTCTTAGTGTGCACATGTGGCTGCAGGATGGTGGTTATTCCCAAAGCATTCAGCAGCTTCCTCAGCTGCTCTCATTTATTAGCTGGCTGTTGATGACTGACCCCTAAGCCCAGGAACCCAGAGGGGCAGCAGCTGGCACGGGGCAGCAGCACCCCCTGGCACTCCCTCCCCACGCACGTGGCTCCCCTCTGGACACGGGTCATGGTGCCAATGCCACTGGGGAGAAAAGGGCAGTTCTGGCCATAACATCATGAGCAACTTGAGGCTTTATAGAAGAAATCTCCCATCTTGAAGTGCACCCAAAGCTGGCAGTCAGTGCAGCACAGAAAGCAGCAGAGTTAATAATACATCTGAGTCTCCTGCCACGTCCCCAGGCTTTTTTCTCCAATATTATTCAAAATTTAGGCACCTTTCATATTAATTAAATGGTAACTTTCTGTATCCCACGATCAAACTATCCAATAACGCTTGCTCAGAGCAATCAGAAATGACAAAAAAATAAGGTGCTAATATAATTTTATGATGAATGATTTGATCCCTGGGGTTTCTATCATATTAAACAAAGAAACAAATTAGCCAGCGACTGAATTAAGTGGAGGAACTTGCATCATGGAGAGGCAATAGATTTTTTCACAGTGAAGCTGCCAGCTGCTTCTGAGCTTCAAGTCCAGTTGTTGCCCTGGGAGTTTCCCAGCAGTGGTCCTGCTGCCACGTATGGATGCATGGACCTGAATCCTGGGGCAGCAAAGCACTGATGGTGTGAGTGAGTGTTATTTACTGACTAAACAGGACATGAGGACAAACTCCTCCACTGAAAGGGTTGTTCAGGCTGCCCAGGGCAGGGCTGGAGTCCCTGTGACCCCTGGAGGGGTTTCCAAGCCCCCTGTGGTGCTGAGGGCCATGGGGCAGTGGTGCCCTGGCAGTGCTGGGGGAACAGTTGGACTTTATGAGCTCAGAGATCCCTGCCAACCCAAACCATTCAGTGCAAGTGCCAGGCACGGGTGAGCACTTTTCTGGCCGAGACGATACTGATAAGAATCCAGGAGTTTGCAATGGAATTGGGGGTTTAATTGCATTCCTGCCCCCTAAAAAACTCGATGTGGTGGTAGGATCACGAACATGTTATAACCCAAGCCCAGTGAGGTCTAATCCGGTTGAAATCTGCCCGCGCTGCGTCGCTGCTCCATCATTTACTCTGCTCCGCATCCCCGGGCAGCGCGTTCCCGGCTGGGGGCTCCCGGCACTTCCCAGCCCTTCCCCAGCCCTCCCGCGGCGCAGCCCAGCCCCTGGCAACCCTCAGCGTCCCTTAGCCTCTCTCCGGGGCCGTGCGCAGGGAGCCCAGACGGGGGGTCTGGCCCCGGGGGTGCCCAGCTTGGCTCCTGGCAGGGATGCTCCACGGCTGCTGCCGAGCATCCAGCCCCTCGGCTTCTCCTTCTGCACCCCATCCTGCTCTGCCGGATCGGATGACCGCGGCCACATCTCTGCTCCTGAAACAGAGATGATTGTAAGGGATTAAGCAGAGCGGGGGGAGCTGAAGGGATGCCCGCTCTGGCCAGCCTCCGGTTTCAGCAGTGTTAACTAATGGCCAGGCTCTTGCCCCTCGCTAGAAACATCTGGATGAGGACGCTGAAAGAATTAAATGTTGTGCCTGAAAAATGACATCTTGAGCAGGAGCTCTGCTTTCATCCCTGTGATCGTGTTTGGAGGAGAATACGGCAGAGTCCCGGCGTTAACATTCCTTAACTGCTCCTCAAATTACTAATGCTTCACGTTGCTTTAATCCATTCTGCTGTAATAGCTTTATTAGATTAAACTCCCTGCTGAGCGAGTGAGGAACAGTGGGATTATCACACTTCCCTTTGAACAGCCCGTAAAGACAAAATAAATGGTTAACAAAATAGAACAAATTCGGTTTGCAGGTGATCTGCAGTTCCCAGCCCCGTGGACTGTGGGTAGGATCCCAGCGTCCCTATTATTTCTTGCTTGAAAAAAGCCTTTTTAGCAGCCCGAAGAAATTCCCGAGGTAAAAACAAATCCAAGTGGAATAAAAGTTCCTCTTTCCCCTTTAGGAGTGTTGCTAATTGCATCGTGCTGACCACAGGGACAGCGTGAGGAAAACCTGAAACTCTACTTAAAAAAAAAAATATTTTAGCTTCACTTTTGAGGCAGCCATAGGTGCTCCAGAACCAGCCTTTACCCAGGGGCTCCCAGAGCATAACTCCTAATGACAGAGGTTTTCTCTTCTCTTTTTCTTTTTTTCTTTTTTTTTTGGCAGCAAATCTAATTAACTATTTGAAGTATTCCGTCAAGAGGCTCACGGTTACTATACACAAGCAGTGGGTGGCTCTTCTAGAATCTCTTAAAAACTCAGTTTCTTCTCAGCATTCTTAAAAATCCTCATCTGCTGGAGCAATTTGAATTTTTGTTATTAGTGGCTGCTGGAAATCATAATTCAATAAGGACTAACTCGTTTAAAACTGCTGCACGCTGAGCACGCAGGAGGCGACTCGGGGAGCTCGGGAGCCACGGAGGAGCAGGAGCCACCGCTCAGGTCTGCACAGGAAATTGGTCTGAAGGAGGCTTTCTGTGTTCCTGCAGGAAGCTGCGGCCAGGTGGGAAGGAATGCAGGGGTTGCTGCTGAATCTGCTCTGCCCTCTCCCCAGCAACGTGCTCTGCTCCTTCCCCTCTCCCCGGGTTTCGCTTTGCCTGACGCGCCGGCGCCCGGCCGGGGGAATCAAAGTGTGCTGGGAGAGTGAAAATCCACACTAAACATTGCCACACTCATCCCCCGGGTGGGGGAAAGCTGTGTTCTCACCCACAGCGCGGCCCTGATTTCTGCTCTCCGGGCACTTTGGGAGTTCTCAGTGTCTCCCCCACCCATCCCTCTGCTCCCTTGGGAACGGGCCTCCTGCTCGGGTTTTCGGCCACAGCTCCTGTCAGTGACGAGAGGATGGCATTCCCTAGCCATGCCACCTCCTTCCAAGGCTGCCGTGCCCGGCAGCTGGCACCTCTGCGTCCATGGGCTGCTCCAGCTCACCCCGGGGAACGCACTCTGGCATTTCCCCCGGTTTTCTTTCCCCACACGCTGTTCCATCTTCAGAACCACAACATTTCCTGCCAACATCAGAGGTTTCTATTCTTGCCTCCTCTCCCCCTTGTTCTTTCTAGCCGTTCTCAGACTTCTACAGCCCTTCTGCTTCTCGCCACCTCTCCCTTTCATCCCCCGCTCCTCTCGCGGTGCCTCCCTCGTTTCAATTCTCCACTTAGCTGGGCTTCAGAAAACAGTCGCCGTCTTCCACCTGTTTTTCCTCTTTGTGGCTCCGTGGTTTGATTTCACCTCTCTTTGTCTGCTTTCCCCTTCTTGGGGTTTTTTTCCTTTTGTCCCCTCACCCTCTCTAAAATGGGAGAAAATGATCAATATGATGCCCCCCTTCTCCGCTGGGTGAGGTAATGCTGGACTGATGCGGCAAGGTGGGTTTGCTGTCACTGTGGAGAGCAGGGAGAGGGGGTGACAGCCCCCAGACACGGCAGAGGGCAGCTGTGCACCCGCACCCCCCTGCTCACCACACCCCAAACACACAGATCTCATCTATGGATAAACCCCGGGACAGAGGCCTGGGTTCCTCACCCAGGCAGAGCGCCCGTGGAAACAAGTTGGTGGACGTCAGAGGCCAGTTTTAGGTTGTTTACCTAGGAGATAATTTAGGAGAGCCTGACAGGCAGGAATGTCCTCATTTACTGTCCACTCAGCTTTACACCACGGCTCGCCCGCCTGGCCTCTGCTGTGCCCTGCCATCGGGGGCATCATTCCCTTGGCAGCCCCTCCACTCAGGGGCCTGAGGAGCAACTAGTGCCCTGCTGGAGCTGCCAGACCTGAGTCCTGGCACCGCGGGAAGGCTCAGGAGGGACCCCGGGATGGTTTCTGACTTGGGTGGGTGCTGAATCGACACCAAAAAGCCGTTTTAGGCAAGGCTGGGTTTTAAAAAAAACCCTCTTTTTTCTTTCTTCCTGATATTGATGATGTGGGAAAAGTGGGTAAAATTTACTGGGGAGAGAGTCAGAACTTCCCCCGTCCTGCCCACCTGTTCGGTGTTTCTGCTGCCTTTCATTTTCTGAAGTGTTACATATGGATTACATATGTCTTTCTGCTGCGGCTCTGCGCTGAAAAAAACCCCCAACAACCACGAGAAAATCAATAAACACCTGTTATTCCCAGATCCGTAGTTACTTGGGCTCAAAAGCGCCTGCAGGCAAAGTTAAATCGAACCCCCCGGTAAGTCTGTCTGCCCTCCCTGCCTCCTCCCGCAGCAGCCGGGCAGCTCTCTTTTATTTTCAATTCATTTCTGTTTGTTTCATCTCGGTTTATCCCGGGGCTGACCCTCTACCGCCGCCGTAACCTGTCCCTCTGCGCCGCGGCCCCCCGAGGGGCACAGCCCGGCCTCACCCGGGCCCGGGGCGCACCCGGCCCCAATTGAGTGCGGCCCAACCCCGCTGGGGGCCGCCCGGGCCTAGTGGGTCGGACCGGGCCCTGATGGAGTGCGGACCGGCCCCGGAGCGCATCCGGCCCCAATTGAGTGCGGCCCAGCTCCGCTGGGGCCCACCCGAGCCTGGTGGGTCGGACCGGGCCCAGCTGGAGTGCGGAGCGGCCCTGGAGCGCACCCGGCCCCAATTGAGTGCGGCCCAACCCCGCTGGGGCCCTCCCGGGCCGGGTGGGTCGGACCGGGCCCTGCTGGAGTGCGGAGCGGCCCCTCAGCGGACTCGGCCTCACTTGAGCGCGGCCCAGAGCTGGTGGGGCCCACCCAGCCTCCATGTGTCGCACTCGGCCCGGCCCCAGAGAGTCGGAACAGGCCCCGGGGCAGCGCATCCAGCCCGGCCCTGATGAGTCGGAACAGGCCCCGGTGAGTCGGAACAGGCCCCGGGGCAGTGCATACAGCCCGGCCCCGGTGGGTCGGACCAGGCCACGGTGCAGCGCACCCGGCCTGTCCCCGGTGGGTCGGACTAGGGCCCGGGGCAGTGCATCCAGCCCGGCCCCGCTGAGTCTGAACAAGCCCCGGTGGGTCGGACTAGGCCCCGGGGCAGTGCATCCAGCCCGGCCCCGCTGAGTCGGAACAGGCCCCGGTGGAGCTCAGCCGGCCCGACGCCGTCTCCCGTTGCCGGGGCGAGGTTGCCCCCTGCTGCTCTCCCGCCATGGAGGCGAGTGCGCTGGGCCCGCCCTGGCACCGCAGCCGAGCGGGGTTAACTTGCTGCTCCCCCATCGCCCAGAGGCAGGTGTGAGGGCGACAGTAGCCATCGGGGGGATGCGCTGCTGTCGCTCGGTGATTTACAAATACATCGGCGGTCAACGCGCTAAGTGTGGTTCTTTTTTTTTTTTTTCTGCAGGAAGGAAAATCCATCTGGGAAAAAGGCTTTTGCGCAGTTACCGGCCGAGGACAGAGCAGTGAGAGGCGTGTGTGCAGAGAGGACCTGCCAGCAGGTGAGCCTGTCCTGGCAGAGGATTCTGCTGCTTTCCATCTCTGTTTGCTAAAGCTTGGCTGAAGGGCTAAACTCGTGTGAATACCTGGTCATTCAGTGCACGTTTCTGTCTCGCAGGGCTCGCTCTGAGGCTGTGTTTACCTTTGCTAACTCCAGGTTTACACTTAGTAAATGAGTCAGTACACTTGGTGAAAAACAAAGAAGTGGGAGAAAATACTGTATGGAGAGGGGATGTAGTCAGCCTGCGGAGAAACGCTGCCACCAGCCACTGATATTTCCCAGGAGGTCTTTGCCTAGAAAGATCAAGATGTCTCCTCCCATCCCTGGAAGCATTCCAGGCCAGGCTGGACTAGAGCAACCTGCTCTAGTGGGAGGTGTCCCTGCTCATGGCAGGGGGTTTGGGATGAAGTCCCTTCCAGTCCAAACCAGTCTGTGATTCTGTGGTTAGGACACAACTTTATTTCTTCAGCCTGTAGCTGGCTCAGCCCCCCAGCAGAGCTCTAGCACACACCCCTCTTGCCAAGGGACACCACTGATGTGGTCGGTTCCTTGCTTTGTGGACAGAAGAAGAGCAAGGGTGAGGCTGGCCCTGCACAGCTCTGAGTGAGCCTGGCTGGTTTCAGCCCAGAGGGAACTGGACCCATGAAAATTACTTGGCCATGTAATGCAGATGGGTTAGGAGCAGACAGGCTGGTGTGAGGTGCAGGACAGCACGTTGTTGGAGGTGGGGGGCTTAGTTCCAGCTCCTTTAAAGGCCATAATTCCAGCTGAGGGCGGGAGCCATGGTGTCACAATTAAAGCCTGTGCAAATACTCCTTGGCACGCCAGCAGGCAGTGCCTTTTACAGTCCCGGGTGCCATCAGAGATGGGGAAATAATGGCTGAAGCCAGAGCTGTGAGATATAATTTCTTGAAATGTAAGAAAAAAGGAAAAAAAAAAACCACCCTCAGCAAATGGTGATGGCATTTTAAGTAACTTCAAGTGTGCTGGCTGGCTCGGAGCCCCTTTGATGTGGCAGCCGGGTGACCCGGCCTCCCCCGCCATTCATCAAACTGCTCGCCCGCCTCCCGCCCCGCGCCGGGCTGCCCGGGAACGCGGTGTCATTTCTCCTGGGCACGCAGGGGGCGTGCGGAGGGGTCTCCGTGTGCGGACACGGGAGGGGAGGGGAGAGCATCGGCCCCGGGGCATGGCGGGGCTCTTCCTTCTCCCGGCACCTCGGGGAGCGTCTTTGACTGTCTCATGTCACCTGCGTTTTCAGTGTCCTGTCAGGGTGTGGGAGCAGTTACTCCTGCGGGGTGAAGGGGAGGATTCCCTCTGGTGCCAGGGGCACAGGTGGCATGGGAAAGCTGTCCCACCTGAACACAGTGCATGTGTAACACACCTGGACAGGGTGTGTAACCCATCCGGACACGGGGGTTGTGTGTAACACCAGTGTGAACCTTGTCTCACGGCCTCATTCCAGTTGTGGACTTGGGGGTGATGGTTTAGCTGCTGATTTCATCATCCTGTGCTGCCCTGAACACAGGGTCCTGGCTGGCTCAGTGTCTTAGCCCGCTCTGTTTGTGCTGTGCCAGCAGCAGAGCTGTGGCCAACAGTGTGTCAGGGTCACACGACGTTTGCCAGCAGCCCCCCAGCAAGTGCCTGAGCTCTGCGTCTTGCTGCCCCAAAGAAGAGGGAGTGCTGGGCAGAGCCAGAGCACCAGAAGATCAAATACCCCTTTTCCCAAGTTCTCAGCCCCATCCCAGCCCCGTGCTCCTGGTCTGGCTCTGCTGGAGCCCATCACCCTGATGCTGGGCACGTTGCTTAGTGCCTGAGGAGCACCAAGGCCTCGGGGGTTTGTGCCCCTGAGGAAGCGCCCAGGCAAGAGCTGTGCTGGCTCACGAGCAGCCAAGGAGAGCCCCTGCACTGAGGTGGCACCAGGGCTTGGTTAGGAATTAGTAAAGGGTACTGTGTTGGTTTTGGCACGGGTTTATTCAGAGTTTTGCTGCAGATCCTCTTTGTGGCAGTGACTTTGGGAGCAGGTTGTCAGTGCTGGGAGAGGCATCTGGCCGGGTGAGCACAGCTCTGTGTTGTTTTTTTCATAGGCTGTATATTTTCTCCTCTTAGATCTGGTTCTTTTCATCCTCACTGCCTCTTTGCCTTTACCTTTCGAAGACATCTATTGCTTCAAAATGCTGCTGGAGCAAATTGCCAGGTCCTGCCTTTGCTGCCACAGCCCCTGCAGCGGGGAGCGGCCGGGGACTGACCAGGGTTTCCCTTTAAACCTGCCACTGGCCGAGCTGTGGAGGGCTGGATTGTGCTGTCTACATAATATCCAGATGGTGAGGAGCAGAAGGGTGTCACTGTGCTGTAGAACCCCTGGGAGGAGGGAAGGCTGGTGCAGCTTGTGCACGGGTCAGTTTGGAGTAGCCCAGCCGACAGGAGTTGTTCTGATCTGCTCTGGTTTCTCTCATGTGCAGAGGAGCAGACGTGTGGGTCTAACGCAGTAAATTGCTCTCTGTATTATGGTGACATCGTGGAAATATTTCTCAGCAGCACCAAAAGAAGAAGAAGAAAAAAATTTTATTTCTTGCTGAATATGGAATGGAAAAGATGTTGATTTAACTCTAAAAAAATGCAGTCGATTCAAGGGAAAAAAAAAAAAAAGAGCCCCTTTACCATATCTAATTTCATTAGTAAACTGTAAATGGAAAATGATGAAGAGGTAAGATTTCAAAGGGCTGGTAACCCACACACTTTATGTAGCATTAATCATGTGCTCTTAATTTTTCTGCAGCAGAGCTCTGCAGCACTGCCCTCCCTCCTGCTCCCGCATTCCCTGGGCACGGATGGGTCCAGCTGGGACCCCCGTGGCAGCACTGCCAGCCTGGCCACTGCCGGGGGGTGATGCCAGCAGTGCCAGCGGCTGTGCCCACCCCGTGGGCTGGGGCTGCTCCTGCCGGAGCTCTTCTGCTGGTGACTCGTGTTCTCTGCTCTGCCCTTTCAGAGGCTCTTTCTCTTGCAGGCTGTAAAGAGGGTCGAGAAAGGGATTGTCTGTGTTATGGTAATTAAACTCCCGGGAAACAGCCTCATTAGACTAATAAAGAGTAAATAAAGCCGGCGAGGACACACTTCTCTTTCTGCTAGTGGAGGGCAGCAGTTGCCTCCCTTTGCCCACCCGCCTGCTCCCTGCCTGCACCCCTGCCTGTCCCCCTGCCTGCACCTCTGCCTGTGCCCTGCACTCCTCCCTGGCCTCCACCTGGGTTCTCCCACCATAACTTTCCCAGAGGTTTTCTGCTTGGGCCAAAGTTTTCCTCTCTGTGTTGTGGGACAGGGCAATGGACACGATGCTCATCTTCCTGAGAAGCAGCCCCAGGCTCCCTGCTGCCTTCCCAAGTGCAGCCGGGGTTGTTTCTCCCAGAAGTGACATCTGCAGCACACTTCTGGGTGCTGCTGCTTCTCCAGCAGTGACCCAGCTGAGGCAGGGCGCCGTGCTGAAGATGCACACGTAGCTCTCCTGCTTTTTTCAGAAAGCAGATTATGGAGGGAGAATGAAATTAGCAGTAAAAGTATTAAAATATTGATAGCAATCATTCCATGTCCTGGCTTTACTAATTAATTATTAATTTTACCTTGAAGGTTAGTGTAAGATATGGACTTTATCATGCCTTCACTTAGCAAGATGTTTGACTATATATTTTTAAACATTATCAAGTCTCAAGCAAATAGCTCTCATTTTTTATGGCTAGCAGTTGAGATTTGCTTTGTGTGGCTTCATAAAGCAGGAGAACAGATCAGGCCAGGAAGGCCTTGAGGGAGTGATCCCTCTGCCAGGTGTTGGTGGTTCCTGCTGGTCTCTGATGGTTCCTGTCCTTGTTGCTTTTCCATGTCGAGGGCCCTGTGCAGCACTATACAAAGGAATGTCTTGGCACCTGGCTCAGCATTGCAAGGTGGTCATGAAGGAGCTGGATTCACTAAAAACTCAGGGGTCCTGTCAGCTGGAGGGGCAGTGGTTGTGTGTCTGGAGCAGGGCTGCCTCTCCTTCCATCCTTCCATCCTTCCATCCTTCCATCCTTCCATCCTTCCATCCTTCCATCCTTCCATCCTTCCATCCTT
>JAOEGS010009080.1:0-21862 GCA_025447755.1 Corythornis vintsioides | reverse complement strand
AAGAAAAACTAACGCTTTCCCACACACCTTATAAAAAAAAAGAAAAAACCACAAAAATGAAAAAAAAAAAAAAAAAAAATTTCCTGGGTTCAAAAAAAAAAAAAAAAAAAAAAAAAAAATTAGAAAGAAAGGTTTAATTAACAGCTTGTTTTTTGGGGTTTTTTTTGTTGGTTTTTTTGTTGTTTTGTGGAAATTGGGAAAGAATTATAATTTTTAAATCAGCATAGAAAAATCTGAATAGGTGTCACTAGATGAAACTACTGATGTTCCAATGTGTGTTGACAATAGTTCTGAAACGCCTCTCTCAGCCGAGTGAGGCAGTAGCTAGTGGCTACCTGATTATACATTCCTCACAGCTCACTGCCTAGATTTGGAGCATTAGTGGGTAGATCTCATTCTTGAAGTATATTAATTATATGAGGTCTGTTACCTCTTCCAGCTAAAGCATTCACAGTTCTGTTTCTAGATGCAAAACCCACACAACAGCTCTGTCTTTGAATATGCTCTCCATGGCTTCAGTTCTGCTCAGACATTTGCCACTGCTAAACCAACTTGCCGCTGCTGCTTCACCACCTACTATTGAGCCCTGCATCACTGCAGCCACTGTCACCGCTCCTCTGAAGCTTACTGCTGCTATAGCCCCACCACAGCTGACCCTTGCTCCCCATCCCATGGCCTTGTCCTGCAACCTGCAGCAGTTCCACATGCTGATTTATGGCCTGAAGGACCATGTCCCTCCACTAGGAAAAGGCACTACAAGTTGGGATTTGAGTTACTTTTTTTTACAGTAAAGAAAGGGCATCTTTCCATGTGGCACTTTGGAGAGATGTCTCTTGTTCACAGGTTGTCAGATATCAATCCATACATTACAATGTCATGATTATTAAGTGAAAAGCTTATCTGGGGTAAAAACATACACACTTGAACAGTCCCAACATATCCCTGTGCTTTCCAACTGGTCCTTGGAAAGAGTTCCTACATGTGACAGTGATCACTTACAGTGAGAAACTTCAACTGCTTTTCAGGTTTGACAGGGAGGCTGCAGCTATTGCACCTGCTGGTCCCCTTGGCAGCACTTCCCATCCCCCCCCAGTCCCTGTGCCAGAGTGGGTTGCTGGCAGCAGGGCTCTGGGAGCTGCAAGGACCCACCCTGGGTGGCTCTCTAAGTGCACACCAACATTTAAACACAGCAACAGGCAACACCCTGCACCCTTCACTGCCAAATTCCCTTTCCTGGGGTCGTGTTTATTTGCCCTCTGAATAATACCAAATAACCAGTTCACATCTCATGTAGGCTCATGGGTGACTTATATTGGAAGAAAGTATCTTGAAGTCATGGGAGGTCATTTACAACAAAGAAATTGTACCCACAACATTTTAAGTTTCTCATAGCAATAATTTTAATAAATCTTTTAATTTGGGCATGCTTTTACATACTATGCTGTACACATAAGTACCAGCAGGTAGAAAAGCAGGCTTGTGTTGCAGTCACAGGAAGAGAACCTGAATTATTTACGAGGGGAAAATTTTTCACTCTGGAAATCAAATGAGGAACATTTAAAAAATCTAAACTACTGTACAGTGAAAAGGCTATAAACCTAAGATCTCCCATCCCTATTTTTTTATGTGGCTAAAGAATATCTGTATTCAGCAGATCACAAAAGTAATTCATATAGAAGTGGATGCAGGTGGACTTGCTTTTCCCTGTTCTGACTCCTTTAGCATTAATGAATGCTAAATACAGGATTTGACATAGAAACTTAACTTACTCTCTGAATTAGTTAATGCATTATTTTTGGTGCTTACTGGCTTTCATTATTCTACTGCTTCTATGCAGTATTACAGCACTTTTGGTATCTTCATTTTTACGATTGCAGCAGTACAAACCTGCTGGCTGCAATGACTCAGCTGATTTCCTCCTCTTACTGCTCTGTACAGTTCATATGCCTAATAGTAATGAAGAAGGGTAAATGGAATGGGGACACCACAGAGACCGGGTTCCTTTATAGGTAAATATATGCTACTATTGCATAATATAGATCTACAGATACCTAAGCTCTTAATCTATGTCCACTCAAAAAATGCATTTAAAGATGTATTGGTGTATCATAAAAAAAAAATAAATTATATGTAATGATTTTTTTTTTTTCATATTGCAGTCACATTTACAGAAAAGACGGTCTACATTCTTTCTATAAAACTTTTTTCCATAAGGACAATTCTCTTCTATATCCCCTATTTATTGCTGTTCACTGCTTCAGAAAAAGATTTTACTAGAAAAACAGCTTTGGCCCTCACATCCTGCTACCAGATTGAGGACCTGAGCTCTCCTGCATCTTTGGATATATGAAGAGGTGTAATTGCCTCAGCTTTCAGACCTGTATTGCACAGAGGGCCCTAAGTACACACAAAGGTTCATGAGCTATATCTTTCCTTTCTTATGGCAAGCAACTAAAAGAAGGGGAAATTGTTTTCCCATTTCTAATACTGTATATCAGCTATGCACTTACTTTTGCTAACATTTTCTCTAGCAGATGGATGTACTGAGTTCTTGAAGAAATCAAAAGCTGCCAAACATCAACCTCTGCACTGCAGTGACATGAGTGGGAACCACTTTGCTGAGAGAAAACCTTTGCAGAAAAACAGCTCATTTCTGTTTCTTTTTTACCTTCTAGACACTACACCTGAGGTGGAGATCACAATACTGGCTGCACTCCTTGAAAAACTTGATTAAGAAGTGGCCAAATTATGCCAGAGAGGTCCTCCAAGAATTATTTCCATAAAGACAACACCATTTCACTTGGCAACAGCTATTTTTCATCTGTTAAAAATCAAAGGAAGAATTCAAGAAAGAATAAAAATTTGCATAATTTTCTTCCTTGTGTTCTCTTACAAACACTTTCAGTAAAGCTCATTAGTGCTTGCAAGGTAGCTTTGCTTTAAAAATATTACCAAAAAAAAAAAAAAATTATGATTACTAGCTGTTAAATAGAGGTGACACTTGGGAGCAATCTGGATTGCATGATAAGCTGAGTTCATTTGAACAATATGCACTTGAATACAGTTAACGTAATTTCATTAACCTTGACATCAGGAATGTAGGTTACTGCTGTAGAAGGGTGACTGTATTTTGGAAATCAATAACTAAGTCAAGGATTTAAGGGTCATCATTACCAGGCAACTAATCATGCATTCCTAATGTGAGGCTGATCCTGATTACACAACTGCATTTGCGTAGAATGTGAAATTAACTCTTTAGTTAGGTTGCCACAGTCTAACTAAATAGAAACTCCAACTGGAAAGCAGAAATGAGTGGGAACCTTTAAAAAAATAATATGGTGCTTAGAACCACCATGACTTTTTAAAGACTGCCACCATTGCCTGGCCTCCCAGAATCATCTCAGAAATGAAACTTGCATTAACGGGAAAAAGCCTTCGAAGAGATATTGCAGTCTAGTTCTGATTGCTAGGCAGAGAAAAAAAAAAAATAATCTGAAAACGTGAACCTGTTTATTTTTGTTTTTTAATTAAAACATCATGTTTAGACCTGCTAAGCTGCCAATGCACCAAATATAGACAATAGTACCATTTTCATTTTAGAAGGTATAGCAAAATTGAGTAGCTAAAATTAAGACACTGTCAAATATGAAGTAAGATATCAAGTTTTATCAACAATCTTCAGTCTGAACTGGAAAAATGAAGCCTAGTGTGGGAAAGGTATGCTGAAGTTGTTTAGCTTATGTATGTAGATGGTCAGTAAATTGGGATAGTCCTAGTGCTAAAATCTATAGTTTTAAAGCTGTGAGTGAAATTTTGGCTCCACTCAGTGAGATAACAGACGGTCATCATCTGTGTTAGCTGGTAATCGAATAATACTGGCAATTGTTAGCTATGGCTACAGTTATGTCTCTCTCAACTTTTCTAACCTGAAAAGTCCTGCAAAGATTCATAACACTTTTAGTTCTGACATAGAAAAGAACTTAGTCTCTGTACAATTTACTCCTGCAGTTGCTGAAAGTTGGTTCAGACACCCTTTCCCAATCTAACTGTAACAAGGCATTTTAAATTTATTGATGGTAGAAGTATTGCTTCAGCAGTTTTCTGGGGTTTTTTGTTTGGTTGGTTTGGGGTTTTTTTTCTATGAAAAATGGGGCACCCAGGGGTGGAATTCTCTTTACCAGCTTTTCTTCCTGTCTAGTTTATGGGCTTGTAGCCTGAGATGCATTCTGGCTCTTTCTGGACACCACAGTTCCTCTCTTCAAAGTGTCCCCTGGGGGCACCAGGGCACCTTTGCAGTTCTCTCCTCAAGTAACAGACAAGGTCTAAACCTCTGGTGCTAAAAAATCAATTCAGGGGGCCTAGCACCAGGCACATGATATTTCTTTCCCAAAAAGTAAGGGCTTTTCTTCACTTCATACCTCCTCTGGTACTCCAGGAGATTCTCCTGCCAACACCCAGTATTCTCCAGGTGGATTACTACAGCTTACTGCTTCCTCATACCTCCAAAATAATTTGACTTTTTCTTTGGCTTTTTCACCAGAGAAAAGCCTTTGCAGAGCTTACAGTGTTCTGGCATCCTTCTATTTTGACTGAAAAGCCTTTTTTTCCCCTGGCAGTCCTTCCCAACACTCTTCTGCCTTTAACTCTTTGCTTGTGTGCCAGGATAGCTTGCAGGAATGGGGCCTATATGAGGATATAATCGCTTGGGAAAGGAATGTAATTAAAAGCAACATATAAAGCAATTAAAAAAAAAAATCTTCTGAGGATGCTCAGCTGGCACAGTGAGAATCTTGCTGAGAATATTTAATTGTTCATGTTATTAAGTGCAGACCGGTTGGTTTTAATATAAGACAAACATGGCAATTAAATAAAATAAAAACAAACAAACTGTATCAATATAAATACAAAGTTAAAAGAATGAAAACATGTAGTAAAACATTTAGGCTTTCAAAAAATGGGGAAGACCTACTAAATTAAACAGATAATTAAAAAAGGAGTCCTAAAGTTTTACATTGAGTACAATATAAAGAACTGGGTGCAATACTGATGCAGCTGCCTTGATTATTCGTAGTTTTTATTCCTGCTTTTCCAGTTAAATCTGATTGATAACATATTATCAAATGAAAAACTTCACTACTGAATTTACATGTTACATTATCTTTTCTACACTTCCTGCCTGCTTATCATTTCATTTTTGAAGTGTTACCATCTGACATATTAATGTAAGGTTTTAGTGTTTAGTTCTTTTCAGCGAGTCTATGCACATGTTTTGCTAATTGATAGAACTGTTTGATATAAATGCTGTAAAACATTTGATACATTTGTGTGAGGAAATGTCTGAACTGGTCAGAAAAAATTCAAAGCTATTTCTTTTTACAGCTAAGAAGAACATACAGACTTCTTATGAAAAACAGTACTTATCTTTATCTAGTATATCTCTTCTGTGGATGTTAATCAATCTATTATCTGAGAAAAGTAAGAAACATTTAGTCTTGCTTGGGAAATGCAAGACCTAAGTAGGGAGATTAATGGGCTACCATAAAATCAAAGACAGAAATTCCTTCATAGCTATTACTAGATATTAGGAGCTATGGAATTCTCACCATCTGCTCAAACAAAATTACTCCAACCACTGCAAAGAAAATACTTAACATCTCATTCCCTGATCAGGAATATTATTACAAGGTATGTTTTTTTCCAAAGCTGACTAATTCTTCTTTTCGTAGCCATTTCTGAACTCATTTATTTATTCCTATACCTTATGTATATATTCCCATGATACCCTGATACTGTCCAAAGCGCATGTTCTGATACTGCCTAAGTCAAGTCTCAGCACAGATCAATTTTTCACATGTCAAAACTGTTGAGAAGGAGGGAATACAGGGTGCTTGGCTGAGAGTTTTGACACTTGAGCTACTGTGGAGAATCACAAACATGATGCTCTAATAAATAATCCCCACTGACAGGTTAGAAATCAAAGCTCATTAGCACAGAGGAGTGAAGATGAGCATTTTAATGCCTCTGGATTCTATCCAGTGTAATTAACACCACATGCAGTATATTGCTCACCTAAAGCCATAAATCACAATAACAAGTGTCATACTATACACAGATCCTGAAACCACAAGAATGAAAATGAGGAATGGCTTAGAAAAAAATTAGGGGCTATCGCATTTTTTCATACTACCAATTGGAAACTAAACCTAGTGCTGAAAATACTTTAAAATTCTTTCAAGATGGATGGTCCTCATAAATATGTCTGAAGGACTCCATTTACCTGAATAAACTACATTGCTGTAATACCTGTGGGCCCAACCCTACTGGGGAAAGGAGTTGAGAGTAAGACAATGGTACTCCTCAAGTGCAAGGAAAAACTAATGTGCATTGGTCTGTACAGGACTTGCTGCAATATTTGGCAGGATTCTTACTGAAGTGTTTAAAGACAAAAAATAGTGACCCCCATGTTCAACAGACATCAGAGCCAAATCTGAAGCTGAACATGCCACCCAGGTACAAATTAAATAAATTCATTATTATTTCAGGGTAGTTTTATTACCAGGGGTGGGGTGGACCCTGAGAGAGATTAGATTGCTGTTGGATTGCTTCTGTTGCTTGAACTCAGTATTACTGATGCTGCATTTCATTTTTTTAACTACTTGATGCACCACTGGAGGAGGCAGATCTCTTTCTGTCCTGTGCCCTATCTGACATCTTTCCACACAGACTGTCATCTTTCACTAGTAAACAAAGTAGAGCACTAAATACATTGCACTGATACAAAAAAACCCAGAGGTATCTTTAAATGTAAGTTCACTCTTCCTTCCCACTTAGGATGACAGTAGGCATGCACATCAAACAGCTGAGAAAGCCATGAACTGGAGACAGAACCTCCATCTAGTCACAGGTTGGAAAACACTGTTCTGATAAACTTTGCAGTGAAAACACCAAAGCATGTCTTTTCAGATTGTCTCTTTAGAGAAGCAGAACGTGGCACACTGCCTGTGATAGTACCAGGGAAGCACAGGTTACTCCAAAGGCCAGCACTGTGCTCAATCATACAATGGATAGCATTTCACAGATCAGGAATCATCGTGGACCTGCATCCTCTGCCTGCTCAGCCACATCCTGAAGCCCCTGCCACAGGCAATATTCTGCCACATGTTTCTTCTGCCACCCACATCTGCCTCTCCCTTCTGACCTAACTAGGAGAAAAGCAGGATGGTGCATGGCCCCATAAATCCCCATGAGCTACATTGCTCCCCCACAAAATGTGGCCAATAGTCCATATGCAAGCAGATATCAAAAACTGTTCAGAGGTCATCCTAGGACAGCACAATTGTTCCTTAGAGACAAAAAGGACAGTACACCCAGAGCCACACATTCTGGCCCCCTCCCTTTGTCAGACTCACCTCTGGCCTGCTCTACCCTCTCTATCAGACCAAATCCAGGTGAATCTGCTTCCAAGGAGGGATTGTGCAGTTATGCAGGTGCTCACTGGTTGCATGGAAAAAATTCTCAATGATCTGGGCTGGGCATGGAGAAGAGCACAGGTCTCTCTCAGACAGCTCCTTGATGTAGTAGGAAGTAGGCTTGGCACTGACCACATATGACAAGTGGCTCTTTCCACTCTCTAATTACCATTTCAAGCTGTGGGCCAGGAGAAGTGGGCTCTCACTGCCGCTTTCCTCATGTACAGCTCCTGCAGAAAGGAGCTATGAAAGAAACAGTGACCCCTGCCAGCTGGGTGCCTGCCCACTCCTCAGTGATCTTGGAGATGCCTCCAAGAGGAGTGCCATTGAGCTTCCTTTGGCTGGAGGGTAGACAAGGGATAGCAGGTTGGCCCCTGCGAGGGGTTCAAGCTGTGGGCTTGATTTTGCTTGCTCTTTTCAGGCCCCATGACTCTTGGGTTCCTGTCAGCACAGACTTGGGTTTAATGGGAGGACAGGGCCATATCCCCTCCCCAGGCCTCTACATGGGAGCATTTTACTGTTTTGCGTCCAGAGACAGTGATTATAATCCCTTGGGACAGAGATTGTCCAGATGCTCCTTCTAATGGAAGCTGCAGCTCAGATCCAGTCTGCAGAAGCAGCTGGTACCACTGGCACAAAGACACCCTTGGCACTTCTGCCACCTTAGGAGACCGTTACCCCATCATGAACCTGGAGGTCTCCACATTCTGTGGACAGAGAAACTTAAAAGTAGCCCTAGAATAGGTGCTCTAGGGCCAGAGTGGCAGAGATTCAAGTGTACCCTTATGCCTAGCATGTCCTAATGGTTTAATCTGTCCTGATTCCTGCTTGACATGTAAGGCTTTCTGGATCAATGTTTAGAAGTTTTTCACTGACTAGAAAAATCTAAGTGCTTTATTTAAGTGGCCTAGATTTTCCTGACAGCTACCTCTTTCTTTACTCACTGCCTGTTTTAGCTGTCTGCTTTGTGTGTTGCAATCTCTGTCTTGCCCTTAGGCTCCAGTAAAAGTAAATTAATAATAAAGTTTTATGTCAACAGCTGGTTGAAAACAAACATATTCCTAACACATCATTATTTCTTGACAGGTGAGGAAGAAAGACCTATAGCAGGGCAGCATCAGTGAGCCTCACACATGCCTTTTTTTTTTTTTTTTTTTTTTTTAAATGTTCCACAGGTATGCATCCAGTCAGGGATGGGAAAGACAGAGCAAAGTAAGGGGTGGCAGAAACCTTACCTTAGTGCATGTTCTGAAGGTGGCTTTTCCTCACTTCTCTTGTATTTCAATATATTATCCAAAGCATTCAATTACACGTCTACATTTCCTCAACTTGTCAACAGAAATTTAAGAAATTGTCTCTTTTACTAGAAGAATATTACTTTAGTTTGAGCAGAGCCAGATTCTTGCCATGGTTTTCTAATCTAGTGTTTTCTGTGGGTCTGTATTCCCAGTCCTACCTTGTGTCTCTGATAAAAGACATACTGCCACACAGTTCTCCAGAGTCATCAATTATCCAAGCCCTACAAGCAGCATTATTAAGATAGAAGAAACAAGCTTCCCACAGATACTCTTCTCATTTGATTCTCATGCAAAAATAGCAAAGCAGGTGCATATACCACAGGGAACACATGAAGGCTTCTTGGAGTACTCTGTATACATGGAGGGGTCTTAGAGAGGACCTGGTAGTTTTTCTGTCAGTTGTGACAGAGTCAAAGTCCAGTCCAGCCTTCACATCACTGTGATTTCTGAAGCCAATGGCATGCTGTATGGCATGGATAACTTTTCAGCCACTTCTCCTGCTTTCCAGCCCAGGTAACTACAACAAATACAGCTGCACCTTCAATGATCATGTAACTGAGTGTGGAGGGCCTGTGGCAAAAGCCCAACACAAAGGTTTGGTCATGCTATGTGCCATAGTGTACATACAGCCCTTACTATATCTCTCACAACTTAAAAACCATACATATCATACAGAAAGAGATCATACACTTGTCTTGGAATATTTCTGGAAGCTAAATGAACCTGTGGCAGCTGCAGCTGCACAAATGATTCCTTTGAATTAAGAGGAAGGTTGTGGCCAAAGTGCCTACAGTGATCTCTGCCTCCTTTCCTTCCTTCTGCTCCTTGTCTCACTGTGAACCTTCAATCAGTCTTTTGCAGTAGCCACCACTGACAGCGTTTAAAGATTTTTTTCCTTCCCTGTCACCCTTTGGTTAGGCAACCCGTTCTCTCTGTCAGTAACACAACCCTTGGTAGCAGGTTGCCCCAAGTTTATAGAAATACGTGCAGAAGAAGCCACAAGATTTGTTAGTTGATCTAAAAGCCCAAGTCTGCTGTGACACCTCAGTGGGCATCTATATTAAAACAAAATGAAAAGGTCAGCCTGCCTTAACCTGTTTGCTGCTCTCAGGACTTTCTCAGCAACCCTGAAGTTTAGTCCAAAGAAACCCAAACCAGCTTCTCACATTGACATATTAATTCATGGGGCTCACTGCACTTCTCTGGCAAAACAAAACAAACCCAAGACTTTTCCAACAATAAAACAAGTACCAACAATCAAAGCTGCATGGATTCTGTGGGCAAAACCTGTAACAGTTTATTGGCTGTTTACATTCCTTTAAAAACCTCACCACTTACTCTACAGATGTGTTTCAACAGCAGAATTTTGGGCAGCAGCCAAACAAAGATAAACACAGAGAGTTGATGCTTATAGGGGAAACAAGAAATGGAGGAAGGAAAGAAAAATCTCGCACTCACACACAGAGGAATCCCAAGGGACTTTACAACAAGATCAGGAAACGAGGATGGTATTTAGAAACAAGTGCGTAGTCATTGAGCTCTTGGAATGAATTTCCCAAAGGGACCCACCACAGCACCAGGACCCACAAAAGCATTCTGACCCAGCAGGCCGAGCAGACTTCAGCTTTGCTGTCCAAGTTGACCCAATATGAAGGCCCAGGCCAGTGTGCTCACACAGCTCTGAGGTGAGCTCTCAGCCCAAATCTGGTTTAAATCTGGCCAACCTAGGAGGGGTGTGAAAGCCAGGCTTGTCTGCACCTGTGTATATAGGCCTGGATAAAATATCTTCACTATGCTCAGCCCATGTAGTTTAAATCATGCTCCCCTCAAGGGCCACATTGTTTGAGGATGAATAGGTTAAAGATCTCTCAGAATACAATTATTTCATTATCAGTTTGAGAGAACATGTATTTAGACATTTAAGATCCTGAACAATGTTAAAATTTCTCCAGCAAGGACAACTTTGCCCATGCCTTATCCTGATGGCCATTTCCCACTTCACTGTCTCAACTTCCCTTTGTCTCATACTATTACTGCTGAACCTCTAAACCAGGACCACAATCTACTGCTTCCCTCCACCTTGTCTCTCATTAACATCTCATTCCCAAAACTAGCTTTCATGTTGCCCTCCAACAGCTGTGCTGCTCACTTTCCAAAACAGTTGCCCAACCCAAGCCCTTTCCCCCCCGTTTTTCCAAAAAGCTCAATTAAAAACAACAGTGATGGTGGTGGAGAGGCTGCCTCTGTACATAAGGCCCTGCAGGTTGCACACTCCCAGTATCAGTTCATCTGGGTGTATCACCTAGGTGATTTTTAGGGATGCCTGGCTAGCTAGCACCCAAATGTGTCTAACAGATAGATGTAAGTACATACAGATTTGTCATATGAAAATATCCACTGGTATCACAGAACAGCTAGAAGATATATTTACAAGAGAAACCAAAAGCTAGGACACTGTGTAAGTAGCCAACATTTCAAAAGGGCCAGGCACACAGTAAATTCCACTGAGACCAACAGTACTATTTTTTGACTGTCACTGTATATAATACAAACTCCTGTAAGAGAGAAAGACACAGAAAAGGCAAGATTGTACTGACTTTGAATGGGAAAGATGATGAATTACATTCTCCTCAGTCACTATTTGGTGTTACTGGTCATTGTGTATCCATTAGTCACTCCTGCATATCATGCTGGTGTTTTCTATGCTAACACACATAGTGTTATTCAAATAATACAAATGCTGAACCATGAGCCAGTTGCATTTTGCTGTCAAGCTGCAAAAGTAAGAGATACTATATGCTATGTATATATAGGAATGCTATGTATATATAGGAGGTACCTTCCTCATAGCTCATCCTTCTGTTGATGAACAATCTTTACCTTTTAGTAATAACTTGCATTATTTTATTCAGTTGCATTTAAGTTTTTCAGGCCTTTATCTATGAGGAGTAATAATACTAATTCCTTACATTACTGACTTGTTGCATGGTGAAGTGTTCCCATACTGTTGTAGAACGCTAGTCATCAATACATAGATATGTAGCTGGTTGCCAAGTTACCTAAGTGTCACAAACCTGGCCTACAAAACCTACTTATCTGATTATTATAATCTGATGAAAATACAGCTTAAGTCCAAAATATTTTGCCCCAGGATATTTTAAGATCAGGACATTACTTGGAGATGACATATAAATCCTTGTGGCTGGTAGAAAGTTCCCCATGTAGTTGGGCACAGCTATGGAGCAGCTGAGGTGTATGCAACTCAATGGAATGCTGCTGACAGATGTTTACAGTCCCTTTAATCTAAGCTGCAAATTCAGCTTCGGTCCCACCACTCCTGGACTTTGTTCTCCTTAAAACTTTCTGACTCAGCAATACCTCCATTACCAACACCTTTCCCTTACCCAGCATACGACTGATATTCAGTTCTCTTGCTGGATGTTGATCAGGAAGGATCTGGTTAGATGCCACAAAGGTTTTGACCATCCTCCTTTTCTTGACATCAGAATGTGTAGATATCTGTGGCTACTCACATTAGCATCATTACAGATGAGTACAATCTTGCTGGTTTATCAGCCCTCTAGCCACATATCAGCATAGAGTACAACATCTAATAAAAATCCAGTATTTCCATGGTCCTCACCACTGTACCTCAAGCATAAGTGTGAGGTATGGAGGATGTGAGGAATGTATTCAAAGCACATATATTTAAATACCTAACTGCTTGCATTTGCCAGCCTTGCCTCCCTGGCCTCCCTTGACAGTGAATGCAGACAGAGCGTCTCCCCCAGCGGGCGAGTCAGAGCGTGTAACCTAGGCTCCTTTCTGAGTCACCCCAGAGAAGTCATCCTCATCCAGAAGAGGAGAGGAAGACTTGTTCCCTAACATAGGCATCCCTGTTCAGTGCCTAAACCTTGGCAGTGTCACAGTCTTCCATCTTCCCTGGGTACTTTTTTTCATTTCTCAAGGGAAAGAATAATGAAAGAACCACAAGTATTGCAGCAACTGAACTAAACCCAGACTAGCGAGCGTGTACTGTTGCCACATTGGCTTAATGAAGAAACAAAACCTGGACAGGAATGTGTGACAACAGTGTCTAAATCTGAAAGATGGACTAGGATGATACATGGTGAAACCAACCTTCCCAGCTTCTAATGAATCCTACTGCATGTATAGACCCATAAGCAAATGTTCCATAAATGGGAGAAAACTGGTTGTTTTCCAGCGCATCCTCAACTCTATGTAAACCAGGAGGAGAGCGACTAAAGTGAGATCCAAAATGAGATACCAGATAGTTCTTTCATCCAGTTTTAAACATATGAATACATAAATCATTGTGCATGTTTATGTCTGGCTCCAATTAATAAGCACCCATCCTGTGCCTCAGGCTTCCTGACAAGCATCAGAATTAATAATTTAATACATGGAAGAATGATAATCTTGTGGTTAAGTCATTTGAAAGTTGGTTTCAGTTCTTGGCTCTGCCATAGATTTCCTGTGTGACTGTGGGCAAGTCACTTAATCTCCTTGGCCAAGTACCTCAAAGGTATGAAGGTGCTTGATCCCACCAGTTAGGCGCCACTGATATCTTCAAAAAAACATTGCTCAGCTGTTACTTCAGTTGGTAGGTGTCTAATTTCTGTCAGTAGGCATAAACAGGGGTTGCTGATGTCATCCCACAAGCTAATGAACCACTTTGAGGCCTTATTCAAATTCAAACTCCCGGGTCCCCACCATGTCATGGCAGAAAAAGCTTTCAGCTCAGGGGACACTCAGTGGAGGTACTGAGGATATGCCTGCCTATCTAGAGAGAAGAAAGCATTTCTGTCTGGGGAACGAAAACACTGCCTTTTTGAAAGGACTTTGGCTTCTGGTAGCTCCTTTCTCAGCTGAGAAGGTTTTTTTCCCATTCATCATCTGTCTGGACCACTAATTCAATCCTGCACATTCTGTCAGGTAGCAGGAAATTACAGTACATGGAAAATTAGGGAAAGGATAGGTGGAAGGGTAAGGACCATGCAGGGATAGTGACACGTTTCTTAGCCTGGGCGAGGGCAACACATTTTCTGCACCCCATGGGACGGGAGCAGCCACGTCCAAGCAGCCCAGCAGCGGCCAAAGGCTGCATCTCTTCACTTGCTGTGAGCACCTACTGACCTCCCTTCCTCTTTCTCTAGGTGCTGCTGACTTTCAGAGAGGGGAAAGCCAATGTTCATCACTACTGAAGTTGTCATGACAACACGGTCAGTGTCCTGCTGAGTCTCCTAGGGAGCCAGAGCTGTGATTTGAAACTCCCCAGAGCAATTAAAGAAAAGAATGCCAAAACATTTTTGTCCTTGTGACAGATTTGGGGGATGTTTACCTACTGGATGTTAGGAAAAAAACCCCATATATTTTCTCCATCTCTAATTATTGCTAAGGGTGGTGTGTGGGGAAGCTTGGCATTCAGTGGCCAGAGCTGTTTCTCAGAGCCCCCACCCATCTTGGGGACCTGACCAGCCCCAGGTGAATCCTAGCAGGCTGGGCAAAGGGGGTAGCCACAGGGAGCTACCGCCACATTTTGCTGTTATTCCCTGCATTTCTCTGGAGGAAGAGTGATGCAGCCTTTGAGGACTGGATTTAAACAAGTCAGTCAAGTTGTTCAGGTCTTTAGCATAAGTGCAAAGCTCCACCAGTTGTACTTCATCCAAAGAAAGTCTAAGGGAATAAATTTTACATGGCAGTGCCTGTCCCTAACTGTACAAATAGATACCAAACCAACCTCATCCTCTGCCAGCAGCAATAGCAGCTCTGTGCTTCAGACTTGTCTTGTTCCCTGTTGTGCAGTCATAGCCTCTCCCTTCTTACAAAACTGTAGCCAGGGAGGCACAGAAGAATTAACACTGCAAATCCCAGCTCTGCCTGGGAGGACAAAGGCTTCCCCCAACCCTGCACGTCAGGCTCTGTGAGATTTCAGATGGGTTCACAACTCACCTGGCTCCTGGCTAGATTTAATCAAGCTGGAATGAAAGCTGGCTCTAGTGAGTTCAGTACAATGTTAAATGGACCAGGATCTGGCAAATGAACTCCCCTAACACACATTACTGGAGGATAGTTAGTTTAGGGTACCTCCTATCCCTCTGTGCCTCTAACGAGTACAGTGCTACAAAAATGAAAGTTTAGTAACTCCTTTGCAGCTTTTAAAGTTACCCAGCAACTGCTTGGAGTGCCCAGACTGAGACACTACTGTAATGAACAATATAAAACACATAAAACCAGGACAACATTTAAAATATTTTAGAAATAATTTTTTCCTTACCTCTGCTGTAGGCATTATCCAGGAGCAGTCTTCCCAGCCTGAGTCTGCAGCATTATCAGTCATTATAGTCAGCACCTGCCACAAATGCCTCCAGGCAGGAACAGGCTTTGTGGTGTCCTTCTGGAGAGGGTTTTAAATGCATAATATAATAAAAAAAATATTAAAATATGTGGTGTAATTCTTTTCCCCTTCAGCCAAATCAAAAGGTTGACCTTTTGACAATTGATGTGGCTTATGGACATTGACTAAGTAAATAGTGGATGTAACCCTAGCCAAGAAGTGAATCTATCTATAGGTGGAACACTGATCACAAAATGTGGTGGAAGGGCTTCAATTATAGCTCTTAAGACTACTCTGGGCTGAACTGAGGGTTGGTTTTTTTTTCTCTTATTGCCTGATAGAAAGCAACTGTTTTTTACATGTTCTCATTTAAATGTTCTCATTTAAATAACAGTATATAGCCATTCTCTCTGAACTGTGGTTTACAGGCACATAAGCACAAAACACTTTGTGAGCTTTGTCATTATTCTATGTAATGATAAGCATTCAGGAATAGTTGATCTGTCAGTGATCAGCTTTTAATGAGAGGTAATTTTAATACATCTATTCAAGAAAAATAATTTTTGATGTTTAATGGACAGAAACATTAGGATCCATAACTGAATACTTTTTTTCAAACATCTTAATTCCACATATTACTTGTTTTCATATTTCTTTAAATATAGATTACTTTCAGTTTCTTGTAGAATATACTTTTTTAAAGGAAATTAACAGAAGCTTTCTGTTATTAATAAAAGGATGTAAAAAAGCCAAACAGATGAATACTTTAATGGGTGTTTTGACAAATCTACATAATGCTTTTTCATGGTCCTTAATCAACTGTGCATGTGCATTATCCAGACTGTTCTTGTAGTTACACTACAGAGAAGCTGGGTGATTGCATATTTGATAGATCTGCTGTTTAACCCTTTTACACAGCTCTTTCTGCAGAAAGGGCACACAAATAACTTAGAGATCCTGTCGGGGTGTCTCATAGGAGATCAGGATCCATAACTAAGAACTAGATACTGGGAAAGCAGGCCGGGGGACAGATACGGACAGTCCAGTCACTGGTCAACAAATTATCCAGCATGGTCCCTTAATCATAATTACTGTCCCCACAAGGACACAGCTAATCACACTGTTGTTTGATACAGGCCAGCTGAAGAGACCACATGGCTGCCCAGTGCTGGCTGTATCTGTAGAACAGAGCTCAGACCAAATCATCGCAACCCCATTTGCAAAGGAGGTTTTACCAGCTAGCTGCTGGTACCAGTAGTGACAGCTTTTATTCCTTCATTTTTAGCAATTCTTATGAACTGTACCCAAGACATGTTCAGTGATTTGTGCTTGTTTTAAGTCCTCTGTTCCATTCTTGCAGCTCCCCAGTGAATCCACAGAGCTCACTGTCAGTGGTAGAGCATTGTGAGGCTGACAACCCACGGGGTGTGCAGGGAGAGAGGCAGCAGGAAGCACCAGAGGCAGCCCCAGTCCTGGTAATTGAACACCTCCCTGGGATATGGATGGGACACAGATGGGACAGGGATGGGAGGTGGACTTGCAGGTGAGTCTGGCTCAGCAAGACTCATGGTTGGGCAGGGCAGGGCAGGGCTGCAGGGAGCTGGAGACCAACCCTTCTGCAGCATTGCTGGGGCAGGATCTGCCCTGGTTGTTATAGCCCTCCCTTGTTGATGTATTCATGGAGAACCTACTCATGGGATGAAGAGCTACTGATGTATATAACTTTATTTTTTAATATTTATTCCAAGAAATAAGCAGAGAACACTAGCCCAATGAAAAATTAATCATTAGTAGACCAGGAATATGGAAATCAGCAACTGCACTGCCCCTTTTCAGAAATAAATATTAAAGGGGAAATGCTACAAACAGTGATCATATATTTGAGATTTGAGAAAAGGATCTTTTAGATTCTAGGTTTTACTTTCTAGTTTTATAAGTGCTCTTTCTCGTGAGATTTTTTTGCACCCTGTGTTTACCTGCATTTTTAAAGGTCAGATGTGGAGTTGACTTCCTTTGAGTTTTGATTTTGTAAATTAATTCTTGATAGACATCACAGCTTCTGGCATAACATCAATATTGTTGTAGTTTACATGCAATTATTCTCACAGTAGGTTCTAGTTCATTAATTCCTGAGAAGATAATACTGTCAACAACACTTTGATTTTAATGATATAGTTAGAAATAATATCTTTACTTCTCTGTCTGTTATTTCTCCAGTGACATATTTCACAGTACTAACTCTTTCACTTCAGTTGCCCTGAGTTTCATCTGTGCAGGGGTAGTGCAAATTCTTGATCAGACATCCCACAGGATTTCACTTGAGGCATAATAAGGTTCAAGTATTTCACAGATTATTACATTTTTCAGCATTTCAGTATCTTGCTGAAATAACCTGTATGATGGTCACCTTCCCTAGGGCAGGTAGCCTCCCTTCACTCCCCTTCACACTCCTAGGAGGTAACCAACTGTCCAGGTGGATCTGACCTCGCTTCAGCAATGGGTGCAGCCCTCCTAGGTGAGCTCTGCTTTCAATGAGCAGATATCAGTGATCACCCTGTCTTGGGGCTCAACAGCTCATCGAAAGCTGCCTGGCTGGCTTCCTATACATAGTGTTGGTAATGGGGGCACCCAGCTTGGTGGGGAGTAAAGTTGGCTGTGGTGAGTAAATAATTTGTTTATGAAAATAGGCTGTCATGCTATGTAAACTCAAATATATGTATTATTTCCCCTCTTCTGCAATGCTGTATGTTGGAATATATGCTGGCATCCCATCATCTATCACATTATGAAATTAGAGGAAAAACTGTGTTGGTCACCAGGTAATGCACAATACATGCATTTTTGCTTAACTTTCAGAGTTTACGTCTTCATGTATCAGAGAAGATACTATTTGCTGACTATGTTAGCAATGTTCAAGTTCCTACTTTGTTTGGATTTTTTTTATAGAAAAGGAAGAGAGGAAGAGAGAAGGAGATAGAGAGGAAGAAATGAGGGAGGGAATGTAAGTATATGTTTACTGTAAGGCTGAGCACAGGGAGAGCACTGGCTAGAACTCACCAGGTTATCACACTGCAGCAAGGATATTCTGGAAGAGAGGTAGGAAAATAAACTGTGTGAACTAAGTTAGAGTGAAGGTTTCTAGTGTTCAGTACTGATTAAAAAATTACCAGGTCAGCAATTATGCTGTTTCTATACAAAAAAAAAAAACCCCTGTTTTCCTAAATTCTGGAATCAATACGCCCCAAAGGAGTGGGTTACTGTGCTGTATATCAACACAGAGTAACAAACAGTGAAAATGTATGCTATTTTCTAGGTCATTTGTATTAGCACATTTGGCTAAGTCTTGAGAGTTTTAATTACTGATTTCTTCCATGTTGAAACATAGAATTATTTTCCCCTCTTTCCCCCTGTACTCCTGTCTGAATCATCACATCTGCAGCATCATAGAAAAGTCAGTGCCATAGATTAATGGTAGAAAACTACTGAGCAAAACCCAGTAAAGCCATTCTATGTGCTCTTTCTTGGCTCTGCGAGTTACAAAGTTTAAACTGTCTATATAACAGTTGTCGCAAAAACTGCAAGAGTACATCTCTGCTGTTTGTTTTGTAGTGGATTTTTTTTTTCTTCACATAGAATTTTTTATCAGATTCTGTTACAATCCAAGCATGTTCTTTAGCCTGATTGTACAAGGCTCACATATGTAAATACATCCGTCCCTTATAGACCTTTTTGTATTGTTCTATCACATACTTTTTACTGGAGGTCAGATCAGGGACTGAAGCTGTCTGGAGGGTCTGCAGCCAGCAGAGACATCATCTTGGACTTGGCACATGTTTCAGAGACCTTCAGTGGTACTGCAGTGCTCTGACAGGGCAGGCACAGAGCAGCTTCAGGGAGAACTGGTTAATTTTCAATAGCTCTCCGAGTCGCAGGTTGATGCACAGGGAGTCTGCTAGGCATTAGAGTATTCTGCCAGAATACAGTTAAATTAAGATCAGTAATTAAGTACTTCACAGTGCTGTCATAGAGGAGCTCTGCCTGATGTGTATGTCTGAATATCTATAGCTAAAAACCTCCTGGGGAGAGATAACAGTATACAACTTCTTGGGAATTATTAGTTTAACCTGGACTCTCAAGACAAGTAATGGCAGTTTAATGACAAGGAGTTAAGAAGTGGATCAGCAACAGCCTTGTCATGCAGAGCCTTGTCCTACAGCCTGGTGAGTGTCCCTATCCCACGCTGAGTCACAGTTACTGAGCTTTTGCAGAACCTACAGTAATCATGGAAGATTTTGAATGGAAAACTGGAAAACCCTGTGTAGCTTGTAGTGCCAGCCCTAGGACACAGACACCTTCAGTGTCATGTGGTTGCAAGGGGCCCTGGCATGACCCTTTGGTGCTATCCACTCCTGCTGACTGGGGCATGTGCCCACCTAGAGCTGTATACCCACTCGGACCACCAGCAAGGACCTGAATAGAAGCTATAGAAATTTATGTTGCTACCAAAGGAATATCCTTAGCCATATTGTACTGTTGTAACCTGATAGACATTTCTATGATGTATTTAAATAAACAAAATCTCCAAACAATGGCATTTGGAACTATTTCAAGATCTGTACAGGAATATATATGGGTATTACCTGATATTTGTTATTTTAACTTTAATTCCAATGGGAAGTGTAGCTAATGTAAAGCTGAGACAGATCAAGACTGCAAGATCTGGTCTTTATCCAGATATCTAATATTTAAAGGCATATTTTTTATCATCGTCTGTAGCTAGAGGCTCTGAAGTCTGTAAACAAAGAAGTCTCACAAACAAAAACAACTTGTTCTTTGAAGGGTGGAAATAATTTTCTGAATTCCAAAATTGCTGAAAAGCTCTCAGGAGGGTCTATGTCATTGATGATGTGATCTTTCTATCTGTATCACCTGTAATCAAAGCAAAATACCCACTGTTAACCAAAAAAGCTCTTTAACTCCAGCAAAATTCACAAGGAGGACCTCATTCCATTCACACCTCTACTGTCAGAGATGACCACAATTACTGTTAGGAAATTATAAAGCTCCAATTCAAAAGACAATTATTATATTTTGAGTAACATTAATACATTTATTTAATTGAAATTTACTTTTCATTCATAAAAAGGACAAAGCACGGTCCTGCTCTACTCATTTGGAAAAAAAAGAAAAAAGAAGATAAAAAGTAACTAAAAAAACAGTTCAATATTCATCAGTATCAAATAATAGTAATATCAATTTTTCTGAAATATAAAGAAACAACAAATATGTCTATCTATATAAACTTTAATTAAGAACCTTGCATTTTAAAGCAGATGATACATTAGTTAGTTTTTCTTGACAACAATTTGAAATGGAAGGTCCCAATCAAATTTACACAATTATGTGGAACAGAAAAACCTCCAACTATTTAATCAGTATGTGAGACCTGTCTCATCTGTGTTGCTGATTTTAAAAAAGAAGTGGCTTTCCTATCCAGGTCATTTCCATGCAAAAACTAATCAGTTTTGCTTTTTATACCATGTATTAGAAAAGTAAAAGGCAATCATGCATTTGGCAAAAGATTTAGTTGTGGTTGTAGATTATATAAAAATGAGTCATACTGCAAAAGAACCAAACCAAATAAAACACAATAAAACCACTTTTTTTTTTTTTTTTTTTTTTTTTGTACAGAAGGCTTACAGAGTATTAGTTTCTTAATGAGCTGAAGACAGCTCATTTCTCTTTCAAATAATTATACCATTTATGAAACTCAGTAGTGTTTGACACTTTGACATTCCTCTGTAGGGAAGTTATCACTTTCACCTATTTAAAAAATTTTCATCTTGTAACAAACAGTTAAACTAAACCAGTATTATTGATATTTCTTAATGAAGATTCTACACTTTTACATGTAAATATATAGTACAAAATTATACAAATAAAAGAAGAGGGTGTTAATTATTAATAGACCTATTCTTGCTTCATGTAAATATCATTATTACGGACCTCTACAGTATCAGTTCTAAAAAGATAAAATCTATTCCTAAGTAGCTAGCAAGGTTGTGCTAATAAAATATGATTCAAAGCTTATAATTCTTGAAGCATCAGACATTGCACTATTACTTGAGCCAGCTGATTCAATATCACTGTGGTTCTTTCACATTCACTCTTAATTCCCAGCACACCATGGAAAATGAAACGAATGTGCATTTCTTTAACAACTTAAAAAAATCCAAACAAACCAACAAAAACCGCAACACTGAAACACTCTAGACACAGTCAGAACAAAAACATTCTCTATCTCTAAGAGAGTTCCCATTTTGCAAAGGCCATAGTAAACATTTAGCTTTGACTAACAGTTGGGATCTGACTTCCATACACAGTTGGATCATTCAGTACCCTTATCAGATAGGGAAATGGTCTCAGAACTTTAAAACTCTTATTTACAACACTATGAACATTAGAACAACATCAAGTTCTTGAAAAAGCATATAATTCTCCAAAATGTATGCCTTCATTACAGGAAGGTAACACCTGGCATCTGCAGCATAAAAAATGTAAATATAATAATTTTTCTTTTTTTTTACTGTGCTACTCTGTTTTTGCCATTTATTGTATATCTTCTTTTTTACCTTTTTTTTTTTTTTAATATATTTTCAATCCTTTAAAAAAAAACATACATTTCCTATAATTTCTTGTTCCTTTTGGCTGATCTTAACTAGGCCTCCACTTCCAAA
>JAOEGS010009078.1:0-40431 GCA_025447755.1 Corythornis vintsioides | reverse complement strand
TTACACAAAGCATGAATAATGGCCCCTGTAGGAGGCTGAATTTCAGCATCAGGTCTGAACAGTAGTATATTGTTACCCCTGCAACTGGAGAGTCTGCACTGCTAATCTATGGATATGCCTTACATTCAAATCCATTGTCTTTGCCCATTCCTTGCACACCTACACATCTTTTCTCTATCCCACAGTAAGTACACCACACTATGCCATACAACATCCCCTGCACAGTACAAATAGAAGGAACAAAGTTTAACTGCTTGTAATTTGGGCAGCGCGAGTTCTCCATGTAAATTCACCACTGCTGCACAAATGTCTGACCTGCTACGTTTGGGGAGACTATGGCAATTCTGATGTGTCAGTCACGTAGGTATTGCTTTTATCCTCGAATTAAGAGATGCTCAGATTGATTTCTCTCACTTTGGGGTAACAGATGTTCCAATTTAGGTAACTAAGAATTTTATTATCTGCATGCTTTGCTTACATTGTCATAATGCATGCATCGCTAGAGCAAGAGAGGACTACTTAGTCTCCTTAACCTCAATATTAATATGTAGATCCACTCTGTGAGACTACCACAGAACAGAAGATAAGGACCTGAGTAAGACCTATGAAAGGCAGCCACCTAACGATTGCAGTTTAACTCCTACTGTGTACATTTTGATTCTGCTTGAGGTAAAGGCTGTAATTTTGAAGGAAGATATAAAAGGCACATGACAACTCATTCATTTTCTAAGTCAGTATCCAAGCTAAGGCAAATGTGTTGAATTTTAATCTATTGAATAATGATAGAATTCAGGATTTCTCATGATAGAAAGATTCATTCACAACCTTCTCCACTGCTTTTTGCTAGGTTTGCTTTTCCCAAGTAATCCCTTACTAAATGGTTCATAAAGGCTGTAGGATCTACACCACCCTCAATTCACATAACTAGTCATGCAAAAACTAGCCACAGCTCCAACTTAGACGTCGCTTACTTCTCTTCGGAAAATCCTTTGCTTTCCAATTATTGGCCACAATTACCTTTTCAGGTCATAAACAAGGCAAAACAAAAGAGTGTCTAAGCTACTCATTCCCCTTCAGGTAACCAGACTAGAGGCACGCTTACTAGAAAACACATGTAAAAAAACACAAACTTTCTCCTCAATTCCATTATATGCACATGAATTAATTCCTAAATTATCTAACAGAATAAATCCAGACCTGCTGATGGAAATACAGAGGTCACAGAGTAACATCTGTAGAGAAAGCAAAATGACTTTTTTGTGGACCAAAGATTCTCAGACACCAACACATTAAAAACCCAAACATTATTCCTTGTGTTCCATCATAGAGGCACTGCAGGAGTTTGTCCTGCCAAAGCCATGTCAACACTCTGGAACACACTTAGAAATAGCTTTTGTATCCATCCATCACAACTTTTAGAAATATCTGCACCATCAGAGAGTAGGTCTAACGTACCAGAATTTAAAACAAACAAACCAACCATAACAACAAAACCAAACAACCCAGACCTTTTCCTCAACATATATACGCACAACCAGGACGATTTAAACTTAAAATTTAACACATGTATGCATGAGCAGTTAATCCACAGAAACAATTAGTCACAGTCTTCGAGTCCAGAGCAACAGAATTACAGTAAATCATCTGGAAGAAATCTTCCAGCACATACAAGTCAGCATGAGCCATCATCATTCCAACAAAGAAGCGACTGCCCTGTACAGCAAAACTAATCAAAAAACAGGTTCTCGTTGCTTATGCTGTAATAAACAGCATCGACCTCACAAAACAATCTTTACACAGAGGAATCCAACTCCTCTAATCACTGCTTTACCATCACAAATGCTAAGTCTAGACACAAAACAAACTGTCCAATCTGTGACAGTCCACGTGTGATTACTCAAGATGACAAATAAATCATTACGTAAGAAGGTGGATTTATTTTTACACAAAGCTCAAGAAAATAGACATTCACAATTCCTACAATAGTGAAAGCGTTAGGGTTTTTGTTTCCTTCTGGCGAAGCTGAAGGAGGAGTGTTTACTACGACTGCAAAAAAAACAGAGAACGCGGGGCGGAGGACTAGGTCTGCTTCCCTCGGTAGGAGGGTGAAGCTAGGAGACCGTGGAACCAGAACCCCGCGCTCCCCACCAGCCGAAGCAGCCGGGCAGCTGCGGACCCGGGGCGGGAGGGGGAGAGAGCGGGCGCTCCCTGGTGGCGGCAGAACGGCGCCCTAGGGGACGGCTCCCAGCCGAGAGAAGAGGCTCCCCGCCTCGCCGCTGCAGCGAGGCCCTCGCGCGGAGCTCCCCGCAAAGCGAAAAACCGCGGGCTGGGCTGTCCCGGGGCGACAGCTGCGCAGGGTGACCGGCCCCGGCAGTGTCGGGAATGGGTCGCGGAACGACTATCCGCCGGCGTCGCCCGGGATCCAGGGACACGCGGAAGGACACTGAGGCCTGGGGTGGGCCCCAGGGATTAGTGCACCATCTAGGTAAAGTCAAGGACGTGCCCGGCGTAAGGAAGGACGGACATCGAGCGCTGGCGAGCCGGACGCCTATTTGGTGAAGCCAGCTGCCGCAAGGATCACGCGGCGCCGGGAGGGTTTCACCAGCCCTGCCACGCAGCCGCTGCCGCCCCGACACCGCCCGGCACAAGACTATCCCTAGTCCCTCACTCGCGCCGCCCGGCCGACTCACGGGCAGCAGCTCACCGCGCCGGCCCCTCGCCAGGAACCCCTCTCGTTACAGCCGGAGGCGGCAGACCCCGCAGGCCCAGGAGGAACGAGAGTGGGACACCAAAGTGGAAGTGGCGTTGCGCTAGTAGCACCGCCCGCGGGACGCAACGACGGCTATTCCCGCAGACTAGGCGGGCGACGGGCTTTAAGGAGCGCACAACGCTGTCGACAACCAGGTGTCCCTTCCGGGACCCACTGCAGCTCCGGGCTCGTGCCCAGCGGCGCCCACCCGGAAACAGCAGCTTAACCATCGGCCCTTTAAGGCTTTTCCCGACTAGAGTGCAACGTGTGGTGGGGCGGGGGGAGGCGCGGCTCACCCGAGGCTCCGCCCCCTGGTATAAGAACGGCTGCCCGCGCGCGGCGCCGCAGTGCTCGGGCGCTGTCGCTGCCCGGCGCATGCGTGTCGCGCCGGCGGGGACATGCGGAGCTGCGCGACACTGTTGGGGTGAGTGATGAGCCCCCCCCGCGGCGGCAGATCCCGCCGCCCCGCGCCGCTCTTCGCCGTGGCGGCAGGAAGCCCCCCCAGGTGCCACGGCCTACCCAGGGCGCTCCCGCCCGCCCTGCACCTGAGCTTCCCAGCCAAACTTGGCCGCGGCCCGGCGCCGCCCCGTACCTGCCGAACCGGGCCCCACCGCCGGAGAGAGGAGCGGAGATTAGAGCGGACAGCCGCCCGCGACACCCGCGGATCGCCCTGGCTCGGTCGGGCCATGGCGCCAGGGCTGGCCGGGCCCTTGGCAAGAAGCCGCGGTCCCGGCCCGGCGCGGCCCACGCCAGCGGGCGCGGGGGTTGATGGCGGGCCTGAGCCCGGGAGGCGCTGCGAGGAGAAGCGGGAGCGCGTTTTCGGTCGTTTTGCTGGCACCGGGGGCTCAGCCCCGCTGCTGCGCCGCCTTACCTCGGCTATGGCGAGGCGTCTTCCTCGGGTGCGATACCTGCGCCCCTCGCCGCGGTGGGGGAAACGAAGCGATCCTTCGGAAGAAGCGCCTCTGGGTGGGACCCGCCTGGGGTCAGCCACATTATTAGAAATCAGCGCGGCAATGTTGTGTGCTTTCTTCCTCCCCTGAAAGGGTGTCGGTGTTCTCTCACGCGCCTCCGAGCTGCTCCTCTCACTCCTGTGAGTAAACAGAGACCGCACTGTGGGCTCAGGCTCTATGTTTCACACTCTAATTGAGGCTGGCTTAATTTAGGACAAATATTTCTTCAAGACTTAATACCCCAGTACACACTTATAGTCGATTTTCTGAAATGGACAGTCTAGCGTCTGAATCTGGAAACATCACTGACCCTTCAGGTATCTGCAGTGCATTTCTGGAGCACGGTTGCCTGCTGAGAACATGCACTGTGGGTTTGCAGAGTGAGCAGTCCAGAGCGACTCCAGCACCTCTTGTCTTCTGTCACTAGCGCACAGAATAAAGTCCCTGTGCGATATTGCTGAAGCAATTAGCAAAGAAACTCGTTGTGCTTGGTCTAAAGAACGACAGTACTTACATATTGATAACCTAGATGAAAAAGGGTCTGGGGGCAAGGTCTCGGATCAGTTTGGGGATACTCAAGTCTTTGTCTTACTGGACTGAGAGGAGAACAATGGCTTTGCATCACAAACACAATTGTGATTTGCATTTATAAGCTAGTAAAACTTTAAAGGAGGAAACCAAACTGCTCTATTCACTTGTGTTACTTTATGAACAAACCTAGTTTTCCTTCCTTAGCAATTTACCTATATGGGACATTTAAAAAACATTTTAAATAGAAATTTATCTTGGTGAAACCCTGTGGTCTGCCATCCTTTGCAGTACAGGAATTGTTTCGGAGGAAAACAGTTCCACTTCTTTGTAGTGGAAAATAGAATTCCAACTTATCACAGCGTGTCTAACACTGTGGTTATGACTCTGAGTCAGCTATAAAGGAATTTTTATTTCCTGAATATAAGCTGGCTGTATTCGCATTAAAATTTTCAGGAGGATGAAGTACCATACCTTAAGCATGCAGCTGAAATCTGACAAGCAGAGGCAAGGCAGCTGTCTTGCTATTTAATTATTAGTTTTCTACTGTCAACTTATAGGTTCCTCCCAGTTGCTGTGTAGGACTGAAATGGTAGCCCAGATTTTAACTGAACTTAAACTCCTTGATGAACAGCACTTCTTTGAATATATTCCAGAGTAGGTGACTGTTACGATCTGAATGCATTGCTTGTCTGCTGTTCAGTCAATTTCTGTCTTTAATTATGCCCATTATTGTATGGGCACCTGCAGAATTAGTTTTATTTGAGGCTTCCTGTGATTTGAGCGACTGATCGTAAACTTAAATTTCCTACCACAGAATAGTCCATTTTTGGTTTGCATAGTGTGTAGGAAAATCTCTCAAAGCTAAGAATATGCCTCATTTATATTCTTTACAGTTATAATTCCTATAAACAAAACAAAACAAAAAGTATTCTGAGGCCTGTATCTGGGCATAATTTTGCCTGTGACTCTGAGGAGTACTGAACTGTACCAGGGAGGTTCGGTACATAGTAAATAAGGTTCTATTATTTATTAAATGAATAGATTTATACTAACATTCCACTGAGGCTGTTTCTGCTAGGCATCTATTACATAGCATTCATCTACTTGCAAAACCAGAAGTACTTAAGGGAGGATATGACCACTAGAGAACCAGGATTTTTAATTTTTTAAGTATATGGAGCGCCAGAAAGTATACTAACAGCTATTAGGCTTTTTCCAAGTCCAATTAGAAACCTGAAATACTTAAATATTAAAAGGGGTAGCTCTATCTCAGGTATTTATATTAAATAGAAAGTCAAAGTAAAAAAAAAAAAAAAGGAAATTACATCACATTGTCAAATAAGGAACAGCTAGCTGGAGTGTATGACTTGTAGCACAAAAATGTGCCCCTCCTCCTCTGAATTGCTTTTGAGATTTGTTAAAGATATGTGGTGGCAAGGTGAGCAAAAAGTTTGTGGATTTAAGGTATCCACATTTCTTCCCCTCCCAAAAGTAGTAAGTAGATCTTTTTTCACCCACCTCCCTTTTTCTTATGAGAAGTATAGAAGCTGCTTGTCACCAGTGTTGCCTTTACAAAGTCTGTCCAAAAATTTGTTCAGGTGTTCAAAAATCTGTACAGGAATTTGCTGGCTATTAAGTGAAACATTCTAGAGCATACTTTGGTCAACTGCATCCTAGAAAGGTTTTCTTTACAATGAACCTGACCCACCTCAAATACTTGGTTGTTTTGGGGCTGGGATATGAGGGAACAGTAACAAAATTCTCAGTGTGAGCAGTGATAGCTATTGAGGTCAAATATAAACAAATGCTTCTTAGTTTCTAAACAGGATTACCCTTGCTCTAACACAAGTATTTAGTGAAATGTATCTGTATGCAGAGGGTGTATTTGGGGTGTTTTATGTAATTTCATAACACAATTTTCACTATATTCCCATATATGTTCCCCTCTAGATACCATACTGCTTATGGATACATTGGACCATTTTCATCCTATTATTCATCACTCAGTTCAAGTCTGAAGTTATATTTGGCCTTGTAAAAAAAAAAAAAAAAAGTCTCATTTCAGATATTTAGAACAATTAGTATTTGTTAATTTGAGCAGACATGGAAAAGTATCTAATTTGCACAATTCCTTGCCTTTCAGTGGATGGAATGATAGCTTACTAAGGCACCAACAAACCTTGACTTATACCTGTCCTGCAGTAATCACTAGCTATGGTTTTAAGTTGAACTAACTCATTTTTTCCTGAATAACACTGAAACTCTTAATGTATTCAGAAGTTCTTCTTAAGTGCCATAATCTGTGCACAACCAGGGCAGACAAGCAGAGTAACCAGAAACCCCTCCATAAGCACAAAGAATCGTAAGATCCAGAACATTTTATTACTGCAGTGTCCCTTTTCTTTAGCAAATGTAGTTTGATTTTATTTATGGTTTAGATCCTTAAGTCTTAAAGGAGGCAAGGTATCTTCATGACTGACTTTTGTAAATTATTTTACTAAGACAGTTACTTAATGATAGCCTCATGAAATACATACTGCTCAGCTTCAGTAAGAGCACACTGCATATAATACAAATTTGTACTCTTCAATTAAGTGACTCCCTCCTGGCTCCCTCTTACACCGATCCTCTGGACACGGTTATACATGCTTTAAAATACAAGCACCAACCCTAGAGACTCCACTGAAAAAGTACCTGGGTGATTTACTGAAACAGCATATCTGGCCTCTCTTGGTACTCCCAGTTTAAGGCACGGAGGCCAGTTCATAACTGTCCACTCACGACTCCCCAATGAACTGTCAAGTCACCTTCTGGGAATTCACAAAGAGGCTATTATTACAAGCAGGCAGGTTTTATGGCTGCAAAACTTCTCTGTACTTTATTTTTAAAGGATGAAGAGTTGATTTAAATAAGTGAAAACTACCTTTTGTTAGAGTATGTAAATATTTAAGTCCATTTCAGAAGTTGAGCTTAGCATTCCAGAGGGATTTCAGAGAGGCGATTGTGCAACTATCAGTCTTGAGAGCTAAGATTTACACAGCATTCAGAAAGCTGACACAGTAATTACTAGCAGTGGTTTTGGCGTGGGATCTGATGGAGGTTGGTCTTCTTAACAAGCCCTGCAAGGGTTGTATGTTATCGTAGCAGGCACATTACAAGTGCTCTGAAACTACAGCAGTACCACCCCCCCGTTCCTGCCTCTTTTTATTTTCTGTCATAATCAATGTCTTGCTTGTGGTCTTGTTGAATCTTGTATGCACACTGAGGTGGAGTACCATCATTTGCTGACTAACCAGTGTTCTGTATCAGTGATTATTTAACTTGTGACTGGCATTTGGCTTCAAAAAAGCACCAAAATAGAAGTACAAAGTCCTTCATAGGCATTATTAACTTTAAGGTCACTAAGTCACTATTTCTTTTGCAGATTCATTGTTAATAGGATACAACCTGAGAGCCACAAAAAAACCCAAACAAAACCAAACAAACCAACCCCAAACAAACAAACATTCGGTTTAATACAGCATGAGCTGATGCAGTGGATATTTATTTGCAGGTTAACATGATAGGAAGTGCTTTTAGAACTAGTACTGTGCTTGTATTGTGCTGCTTAAGTATTTTTAATATAGATTTCTCCAGTCATCCGCTCCCCTGTAAGACAACGGTTCTGCTGGCACTTACAGAACTGTAAAGAACTGCTGTTACAGGACTACTAGAGATTTTGAAGTCATTTGCTAATCAAAACTATTTTATTGCTTCCCAGGGCTGTGTGCTTAACTTCACTATGAAAGTCTTAAGTTTCCATTCCTGGAAAGAGTCCAGATTGACTAATGCAAAAAAATTCCATGCTTAGGCTAGCTTTTAAGGAGATTGTCTGAAAAAATGTCTTCACTAAAATCAGGAAGGCTGGTATAAGACTCTAATGCTCTGCTGCTGCAGACAGAACACTGATTTGGCCCTTGTTCACTTCTGTTAAAGCCAATAGCCACCTGTCTAGAGTTTTTTAAATGCCTGGCTAAAATACACTGTGTATCTATGTGATTAATTTTTAAAATCCCATTTCTGTAGACATAAAGGTGATCACTATCACCTTTATTGATAAAGAAGATCATCACACTTTTTATGTGATTAGGTCTTGCACAATATAAACACAGTCAGAAGCTATTCTGCATATACTGTTTGTTTGGATGATCAATACTGGACCCAGTTCAAATTTGGAGAAGCCTAACAGAGTTATTCTCAACCAGTTGTTTGTAGAAGGCAAATAGTGGTGTTAGATTGGAAATTAACCATGGGGTGCCTGGTTTACAGTCCTGTTTAGGAGTCTGCCCATAATTTGTGCTGTGAAACTGGTCGTATTCTTGATTCGCAATACAGATAGAAATAGTTTTGGTTTGTTTTTTAAACTGACATATAATGTTATATTGTACTTGCCAAATTTAAGATATTTGTGTAGATTAAGAGCAGTGAAAGAAAACATCTTTACTTGCAGTCTTGGACTTGGTTTCTCCTGCTTTCAGAATGTTGACTATTCTTATGCTGTACTCTCCCAGTAATCCATTCTGAATTTCCTAAACAAAACCCCTAGTCAGCTTCTTCCTTATAGTATGGTTACTTACTCGATATAAAGCAATTCCCAAGACATTTTTTCCTGTTGCAAATGGGCCAGATAAAGCGTTGTTCACACATTCAAAATAAATCTGAGTTCACTAGGACAGTTTTAAGATGAGATTATTTCAAATCACTATATTTCCAAGTTGTTTGAAATAGCTATAAGGCTTGCAGATTTACTATATCATAATGTTTACATTTGGTAATAACAGAAGCTCCTTTATATAAAAAGTTTTTCAATTCTGATATAAGTAGTCAGCAATTTCATTTATTTGAGCAAAGGCCATTTGTTAAGCTATTGAAAGTAACAAATAATACAAAGATGTTATCTTTTGACAACACTGGAAACCATAACTCATGAGCAAAAATATACAATTAAAGAGAAAAGGTTACTAGAAAGTTAAAGGGTTTGTTCTGGAAAACTTAATTTGCCTGAATAATTAGTAGTTTATGTATAAGAACTGAAGTTGCTGATGCATAGTTGCTGTATCAATAGCTCTAACAGACATTTGTTGTGTTTTTTTTTCTATGCATTTTAATTCCCTAAGAGAATTAACCTATTTTATACTTTAGTTTTGCAGTCAGATACAAAATAACAAGTTCGGTAAAGCTTTTCTACTGGCAAATACTAAGACAAAAGGTCTTTCTGCAGAGTTAATTCCTAGAAATAGAGAAATTTCAGATGAAAGATGAGGTTTATATTTCTGATAATTATGTTCTCTCTTTTGAAGGGAATGAAAACTGCAGGAAATTGTCAAGGACTGCATTTCTAGGGTGAAGGCATCACCAGAGAGCAGTGTACAATGTCAGCTGCAGGAGTTGCTGCTCAGGAGATGAGAGTCCCATTAAAAAACGGATTTCTTCACACTAGTCAAGGCATGGGGAGCCTGAAGACCTGCTGGAGTAACCACAGTGGATTTGAAAAGTGAGTGAAGCTAAAATTTGATCTGTTGTATCTTCAAGTATGAGATGAGGGTTAAGAATACTTGTACCATTACCAGTGTATGGTATGCTTACAGCAAAGGCTTTCTTTTTATTTTTCTTCAGTACTTTCTTTAATGTGGACCCTATAGCTGTGGCATATAATTTGAATACATCAACAGAGCAACATTCACCGTCCATTGGTAAGTACAAAGACTAACACACGTACTTAAGTAGATTTGTCTTTCTGGGGGAAATCCTCCATGTTTTACCGAGACACTGAATGTGTTCTGATTCTGGAGAGAAGGCTGCCCTCTGGTGATGGAATGCAAAGATGTCAAGAAAATGCTCCTATTTAAGCCAAACAAAAGAACACAAAACCCTTTTGCTTGTACTTGGAGGCCTCAGAGTTGCCATCACAAGAGAAAAGATGTTTAGTAAAATAGCACTTGCTCCATAGTCCTTTGCTGGGAACTTGGTGGCCATAGAGCTCTGTTGGTTATGCTTGGGGTCTTTTTTACAACTTAATTTAACTGGAGCAGTGGCCAAAGAGAGCAGCTAAATACATTACTGTTTTACCTAGACGCATAAATCCACCACAATAAAAGTTCTAAAACAGCTACATTTAGCTGCTGGAGTTAAGCAGACATCACCTATTATTGCATTAAGAGGAATTGTTACTTATACAGTGGCAAAGTAATGGGCTAGAGTGTCACTTAGAAAAGTGTTTCTAAGACTCTTTCATCTTTTTAGGGCACTCTTCCAACCTTGCTTCCACAAATGACCACAGCTTTGCTGAAAGTTGCATCCAAGCCACATCTCAGAAACCCAGCCCACCTCCTATAAATCCCAAAAATGAACAGCCAGTTTCAGGATATGAAGACCACCTTGTTCCCAGCTTTAGTAAACTGTCCTTAACCATGGGTTGTGTTTCTGAAGAACCACCTCCTCATGTGCCAATAAAAAATGGACCAACTCAGTTTTTGTCTGCATCCTCCAATGACCGTAGCTCCAGGCCGCTACCCCCGCTGCCCATTTCCGAAGACCTTATTCCAGATGAGGTTGACAAAGAGGTGGAATTCCTGACTAGCTCAGATACTGACTTTTTATTAGAAGACTATGAACTTCCTCCTTTTAAATCCTGTGCTCCGAGCCGGCGGAGTTTCCGGGGCTGTGGACAAATCAACTATGCATACTTTGATACCATGACAGGACCAAAACCAGAAGATGCCCACCCTACACAAAGCCTAAATGGATACATATCCAGTATTTATCCTCCTCCACAGCAACTGCATCGACGTTTGCGAAGGTCCCATTCTGGGCCAGCTGGATCTCTTAATAAACCAGTAGTAAGACTATCTGGACACTTAAACAGGTCTTCGCCAAACTCTGATGAAGATAAACCAGAGATTCCACCAAGGGTACCCATACCTCCAAGGGCTCTCAAACCAGATTACAGAAGGTGGTCAGCAGAAGTTGCTTCTAGCGCATACAGCGATGAAGACAGGCCTCCAAAAGTGCCCCCGAGAGAACCTTTGTCACGCAGCAATTCCCGTACGCCGAGTCCCAAAAGCCTGCCATCATACCTCAATGGGGTTATGCCCCCCACTCAGAGTTTTGCACCTGATCCCAAGTATGTCAGCAGTAAAGCTCTACAAAGACAAAATAGTGAAGGATCTTCCAACAGGGTCCCTTGTATTCTTCCAATTATTGAAAATGGTAAGAAGGCCAGTTCAACACACTACTATCTGCTGCCTGAAAGGCCTCCATATTTGGACAAGTATGAAAAATTCTTCAGAGAAGCAGAAGAAAGCAATTCTAACACAGAGGTTCAGTCCTGGTCTGGTGACTGCACAGCCACTTCAGCCCCAGCAAAACTGGACTCAAAACATAGAATGGACATAGCTGGTCATTTGAAACGAAAACACCTGTCTTATGTGGTTTCCCCATAATCTTCGGGAGCACAGTCTCAGCTCAGTTGTTCAGGATGGAGCTGAACTTTATCATGTTACAAAGTTACGGTTCTCAGAAAATGAAGTAGGACTGGTTTGACCTCCGAGAACTGGAAAGTGGATGGTAAAGTCCTCTTATGCTGCGTATCTCTGATATGTTTCCGAAGACTGTTTTTTTGTCTTGATATATATAGCTGAAAACCTACAAAGATTCCATAGAAACATAGAGGGATAGTAGTTACAGTTGGCCAGTTATATGCTACCTATATTTGGTAGCCTTGTTAACAACAAAAAAAACCCCAACAATCTAGCTATGCTTGAGTGTCACTATAAAGCTGATAACATGTAATACAGTAGAGTTTTTGCATCAGGCATTTCCAAGATTTCTTTCACACAGTAACTGCTGAGAACACTCATACCATCTTTGGTTAGAATATGCCAACCTGGTAAAAAGGTAACTGCAAGATCCGATATCCACGTCAAGACTTGGCAAGCATAGTGGAAGTGCATTTTGAAAGACTAATCTATTTTACAGCTTAATTTGGTACTAACAGACTTTAAGTGGGATAGGTTTATGGATTCTTTCAGTTGCTAGACATACCTGGCTCAGTTCTGCAGTTTTTCCCATTAGAGACTTGGACCAGCTATTGCTAAGCTGCTCTTTCCCTCCTGGATCCTAGGAATGTGTGAAAGTGTCATGAAAGTGGCAGAGGACATGAGCAGCTGTACAGTTGCTATTTACGTAGGCAGTATCATCTACATACTTGCCTAGAATCTGAAATCCTGACTGTATTAAATACAGAAACACAGCACAAGCTGGTCTTGTGTTTTGGTTTCTGTTCAGTATTTTAGGGGAGGAGGACCGTATGAGGAAAAAACATGATTCCGTTTATGAACAGTGTCAGTCCCATCTCTCGCTGCTTCAAATGCTGCTTCTTGCTCTTTAATTTTTCCTCAATGTGCCTCAGCAATCCACTGAAGTTGGAGGTGCCACATTTGTTCATTAGCAGTTTCTCATGCTCATTTTGATTACGTGTCCTCACAGATAAGCACAAGAGAAAGTGCGCTCATTAACAGAGGTATAGAGGACAAATGTGTTCCTCCTAACAGAAATAAACAAGCTGTTTACAGTTTAAACTGCTGAATGAGATGTTTGAGCTATTTTAAAGCTTACTTTTTATTTTAGTAAAAACTAAATGAAGGTGAAATACATGCTATAGAAATGCACTGATATTTCTGCATTATGTACAGTATTGAATAAAAAAGAATTCACTTTGTATTTTGAATATTGTCATGTCTTGAGTTTAATAAAGTTATAAAATATTTATGATATATTTTGGGTTTTGATTTATTGAACAGCGTATGCAATTGTGAGTTCTGTGTTTACTGGATAGTTCAAAGTGAGTAACATTTAATGTGCAACAGATGTTTAATTTGGCTTGCATTTAATTAAGATTTCTGCACAAGTGTTCAGGAATTCACATTGCACACTGTTAATTTTAATTCCACCTCACTAGCTGGTAGCATGGTGTCTAAATGTGCTGGCAATAGAACACCCTGCAAGATAAAGCTCCTCGGCCTTTGTTATTTCTAGAGTCACCACCATAGAGAAAAAAGGGCAGTGCTGTTCCTGTCTTCATTATCTCACCCGTTAAAGACCTAAATTGTACATCAAGGGTGACTCAAGTTGCTCTTATTCTGAAGATTAAAAAAAAAGCTTGAGCATAGCATGGTAATTTTTGATTCTTCTTCAGACAAGAAAAAAATTGCAAATACTCATCACGAAGCAAGTATATTTAGCTGTAGTATGGGAGACACGAGTGAGGTTACTGAAGATAAGAAACATCCCAGGAACTTCGATCTTGTAGCTGTGTATGTAGGTGAATACTTGCCTTGATCTGGCAGTCTGAAGTTTTTGTATTTTCTGTGAATAAGCTTGTTTCAGAATAAAGCAGGCTACCAATTAATAAAATCAATGAAAAAAATGTGACACGCAGTTTTTTCCACAATGCCTAATTACTTGGCTTTTATAGCTGGGGAGATTGCCAAGATTCATTTACGTATGTACTTAAAAATCGAACGCTGTGCCATGACTGGAAGAACCCATGCAGACTGGACTCCAAAGCATAAAATTATCTGATCCTGTGCAAAGCTGTTATGTTTAATATTGATCCTACTGAAAGCTCTGCTTGCTTTCCACCCCCTAGATTTTTCCAAGGTGGAAAAAATCCAATTCTTACCTGCAACCTTTCCCTTGAACCTAAACAGCTTTAGGACCTCAAAATAATATACCTTCTTGGTTACACAATGACTGCCACAGCAAACAGATCAATGCTGCAGCTTGTTCCTTGTCATTTGTGAGACTTGCCACAGACTTGGTAGTTATTTCAGTAGAACTCAGTCTAAACCCAAGCAACTGCCCTGCAAATCTCTTCTAGCCTCTAGGTCCCACTCCATTTCTGGTATTTGGAAATACCATTTTTAGCCTACATGCTTGTTTTGGAACAGACTGCTTTTTTGCCCTTATCTGGAAGCACTTGAATTCCCAAATGCCTCAAGTTTAATTTCTGCCCTTCTGCATTTACTCTCAGATTAGTAGCAAGGCCACACTTAGATGTGTAAGAAGAGAGCTTCCCCATCCAGATACCCTATAGTACTTCCCTGCTTTCAGTGGGATTGTTTTTGCCTAAAGCACTTGTGAGGAAAATCACATGGCTCCTATATACACAGCAACCAAAGCCCTCTTGACAGGGAGGCCAGCCCCGTTCTGTACTACTGGACGTACAAAGCATTACATTTGGATGAAGTTAAAATAATCACATTTGTTGCCAGGTCTCATTCACCATTCTCTTTGAGCAGTGATAGGGTGAGGCTTGTCCTAACTCCCTGCATTTCACTCTCACCAGCCTGATGCTATTGCTTGCCTTGGCAAGCCAAGGAGATTTCTAAGGTGACTGGCAGCTGAACATACCATGGGTATAAAACAGGTATTTGTTACAATTTACCGTGCTCCGCGCTCCAGCACTTCACCTCTTAACAGTGGAAGTTCCCTTGTCATTGGGTTAAAACCTCTTCTGCTAAAGTAGCAACAAGACATTTTTTTACTTCCTCAGAATAAGATCCGAGTACAAAATACTTTCATATTTGTAGTGCTGAAAAGCATAAGAACCTTACAGAACTTATGCTTTCAAATGGTCTTGTATAGCCTCTGAAATTCTAAAAAAGTGTAACACTTTTACTCTAACCTCTATTATAGTTTTTCTCCTGGGGGGTGGGGGGGGCTGGGGAAATGGCATACTCCTTTCCTGAAAGTACTGGTAAAGTGATGCTATCTTTCCTACTGTGTTAGCTTTATAACAGCACAGCGTTAAGTCACATTCCAAAAGTTAAATGATTAACTTAATACAACTATAACTGAAATAAAACAGACTCGAACTCAAACTGAAATTAGTGACTGCTTGGCTACAAACAAGACATTTAAGCAGGTCACAGAGCTCATGTGCTTCTATAGTAAGAGTAAAGTAATTTATAGGCAAGTCTTACAGCATTTAAGTAACTTGGCCATTTTCCCTTTAAAAATCCAAAGTAATAAGGTTTCAATGAGGACTTACAGTGCAGTGGTTGTCTGACTGGTATTGAGGGGGTCAGTGACAAAAGCAGGTGAAAGTTTCACTTTTATATTCTTAGACAAGATTCCTGTGCTTTGGGGGCCAAAGTTTACATCACCCAAAAATTTTGTTTTCCAAGTGAGTAATTAAGGCTGTAGAGCTGTGGGGGAAGCCTTTGCAAGTTCTGGCTGGAAGACATTTCTTTACTCATCCTCTGGTACATGATAAGGCCTGTCAGGACAAAACAAGCTTTTGCAACAACCTGATCACACATCAGAATATTTAGAGCTTGGGCTCAATGGGGCAAGGCCTATCAGCCTGCCTCTGAGGAGGGAGCCACTGGCCAGAAAGAATTTTTGTTAGAGGGAAGATGTTCATCTAAGTAAAGGCAATTGCTTCCCACAGCCTCCTGATTCAAGAAGTGACCTTTCCACATTGCTTGCCCACTCTGCCACAACCTAGCAGTCGTGCTTGCCTCATCGGCGCTGCTGTGACCACCCAGCCATATCAGTGAGGACCAATGGATCCCAGGAGGCAGCTGTGCTAGTGCAAGAGGAAGTGTACCACGAGAAACTACAGAGGGCTGGATCAGAGCAGCCCTACAGTAAGCCCATGACCACTAAGCAGATCTCAATAACCATGTAATTGGCAGCAAAGTTGGTGATGAGTATGTGTGTACAACCTCTCCCCTAGGCTCAAAACTGTTGATATCATAAGCAAAGCACACTAAGAAAGCAGTGGCAACAAGAAGCATCTGTCCCATCTACCCTGTGCGAGGGCAAGTTGTCTGGCGCTGCTTGGCTGCTCCGACATTGGTGAAACATTCCACCACTTGCTGAATGTCAGACTAGCAAATCAACCCAGAAGACCTGAGTCCAGCTGATAACTAAAGAATGTTTGCCTCATTATACCTTTTCCAGAAAGGAAGAGGATGTGTTAGTACCTGGGGACTCAAAAAATCCATTAGCTTAACTTCTCCACCATGTTAACTTGCTCTTAAACAGATAATGTCAGGGAATACCACACAGCTGTAGTGGGAGGCCATTCAAAAACCTCTCAATCATCAGTTTCTCTTGCACCATAACACAAATCAAAACAGAAAATCAACCTGATTTGGAAGCATGCTGATTGAGAACATAAGTTCTGCAGTCATCTAAAATTACTGATCATTGTTGTTGCCCTCACTATTAGTTTTCCATTCACTCCCAGACTGGAACAGGCACAATTGCTACTGTACTGAAACTGCAGAAGAGCTCTCACCGAGATTGCATTTCCTCCTTTTACAGACTTGCTTTTGTTTTTAATCAGACTGATTGAAATGGCAGGTTTGACATGATAAAGGAAAGCATCCATCTAGTCCAGGACAAAGACACCAATTTTGCAAGGGCAGTTATTACAGTAGGGAGTAGCTACTGATGGTGTTCAAACCAAGTCTTGTCAGGAATTCATGATGACCAGATCAGTCATGGTGGAATTCACATCCTTCAAATTTATGATTAGACACTGTGACCTTTATAAACACTTTTAATAGTATTACAAGCTGTATGTTAAATATATACTCTCTAGATTATTGTCAAGAAGGAAATATGAGGTAGGGGTAACAACATGAATCAATTTTATTTGCTTATACATACTCTGCACTTAGGTAACCTGACGCTTTTTTTCTGTGTTTGAGTGTTACTGGGATAAGCTTTTTTTTTTTCTTTAATAGGCTAATCTTTTCTTTTCTTGATAGCTCACTGTCCACAGCAATAACTGAAAACATATAGCCATCTTTCTGTTTCTCATAGTTCCTTGGCATTGAAAATCTAGAACACAAAGTTTAATTATACTTATTAGTATTTGTTAAATAGCACTGCAGAGATTTCTGGCTGCTGAGCCTGTGATTAGCATTTGTAAACTGAAAGAGGTGTTACCCCCCACCCATCCTGCACTGTAATTCAGCCCTTGCATAATCCCCTCCCAAATGCCTATTTTCATCCACACAGCTCATTATTTTTTCTGAATCATATATGGAAGCCACACCTGTGATTGCTCATAGGCTGTTGCTATATTATTTGTATGTTGGTGTGGACCTTGATCCCCACTGTGGTTAATTTTGGAAAAGGTATTTTAGGTATTCAAAATTTTAAGTGGCAAGCCACTGAAACATGGGAACCATTACTGCTATTAATTTCCTTACAAAGCGATTCACATAAAGAAATGCTTCTATGTTTAAAACTTGCAGCTTCTTGCTGAAGATTAAAACTGTCGCCCACAACTTGTTAGCATGTGAAAGCTACAAAAGAAGAGTGTGCAAATACACTGCCATGAAACAAGAGGGGGAAACAACCATGACAGATTACCATCTGGCACCACTGTCACCCTGAATCTGCTCAAGGATGCTAACTGAGCCTTTGTGATAAAACACCGAGAGGCCCTCCATGCACAAAGCCCCTGAATTAAGCATAGGCCTGACCCAGAAGAATTCTTCCCTGCCCACTACCTACCCAGGTGACAGAAAGGCATGTTCCTGTTACCTAAATTATTTATTTTATCTTTGCTAATGTACCACAACTTCCTGGGCAGGGTCAGCACTACTGTGTGCCCTTCTAGAAGGCAACTGGAACATAAAACCAGCACTATTCACTTAGTCTTTAAGCATAAAGCTCTCTGAACTCACCAGGGGAAACTACTTCAGGGAAGCTCACGCTAAAGACTGTGCACGCCACACCGAGTCCTGCTGCGTGGCAAGGTGCGGGGAGACGTGAGCGAATGGCAAACAGCGCTTTGCGAGGTGACTCAGTGCCCTGCAATCCCTGTGTCGTCACCTACTGGCTGTGAAGCAAGGTCCAGGGGAAACCCAAGACTCCAACCTTATTCTCTTGCACTTGGAGACTTCATTTGTCATCTATCATGTTGACAAGTTAATCGAAAAAAGTTTTCCTGCATTCTGGTTGCACACCCCTGCACTCAGAGCTTAAGCAACCTCAATTGGCATTGTGACCTTACGAGGCAGAACGTACGCTGCTCCAGTGCCGCAAGAGGCTCGTGGCAGTGCAGAAGCCTCCAACTACTCGGGACAGAGATGAGATTACGGCTAGCAGCCCGACACATTCTGTTGCTCATGGGATTAAAACAGACTGAACTGCTTTTGCTGGTGGGAGAAAAGGCTATCTTTCCATAGAGTATCTTCTCAGTGATGAAAAAACCCAATGAGCTGGTCACCTCATTAAAAACCACGGGGACAGGCAGCCTTGTCCAAGACACACTTAAAAATGGATAGTGGCGAGGCTAGTGGCAGGGAGCACCTGCCTCATAGAGGGGCTGATGGAGAACCAGACCATGGTTCTACTGTCACCTGAGCTTAAATCAGACGCAGTCTCCATGGTAAGACAGGATGCTATTGCATGCCCTGAAGCAGTATAATGAGTAGACAAATGGTTTACAAACAGTTAAGTTTATAATTTAACACCCAAGTTTCACCTTGGAGCATTCAGTCATGCACAATGGAGTGCACAGAACTCCAGCATTCTCAAGAAGCATGACAGGATGCACAGCTTTGCTGGTTAAAGCCACAGGGAATTCGTTAAGGCTGAGAACTACCCCAAAGGGGCTCAAGGAGCCCAAAGCCAGAGCCTACAGCCTGCCAGCTCTTTCCAGTAACCAAACAGAAACTCCTGCCACACAAGATGTGGGAGGGTGGACAGGGATGTGCAGACACACGCAGGGGTGTGCATGAGAGGGCTTTTTCCATTTCATATACAAAGTAATACAGGAGAAAGTGGGAGTTTGAGACTAGAGCTACACAATGCCATAGTAAACAATGCTTTCTTAGGAGAACTCAACATTGGAAATGCTTCAATGTACAAAAGTAGGCAGCTCCTACACTTACAACACAAGTCATGAAATTTAAAAAGTGCTTTTGAAGCTACATAGGAGCTAGTGTCCCCAAATAACCCATTGAAACTTAAAACAGCATGGAAAAACCAAACACCTAGCTTAGAGTTATAACTACAGAAAACTCAATAGAAACATGTCTCTTGCATACAGAAATTCTGAATTTTCTAAATTCTAGAAGCAAAAATCCACACTCTTTAAGAACTAAAGTATTTCTAAGTACATTACAGAACAGAAAGTATCTCTGTTGCCAGGTTTAGAACCAGCAAACAACGATATGTGGCAAATACCAAACCCCACATTTGCAAAAAGCAAACACTGTGATGCTGACTGTCCGGAGTGACAGCAGCAGCTTCTCCACAACGAATAGTCAAAAACAACACCGATGCCAGCCAGCCCAGCACCCTGCCCCCAATGAGAGCACAGCCCCACAGTACCTGAGAAAGAAGAGCTGAGCAAGTCCTGGGGAGTTAACACCTTCGGCCAGCAGCTCCATCTAGCAGCTCTGAAGCCAAGCAGGGCCATCAGCAAACCAGAGCCCTGTCAGCAAGTCAAGCTTATCAAAGACCAAAGCCTCGCCCCAGCCTTAGCTTATATGGAACACCTGGGCCATGGGTAGAAGGTGCTGAGAGAGCCCAGGTGAGGCTGGTCAGGGCTATCTATGATGTGCTCTCACTGCCCACAGCTGCTGTCCAACCCTGCAAAAACAGTTTCCAAGCTGCTTGAAGGAATAATGATAATCACTTAAGAGAATTTTCTTTTTTAGGAACTAGCAGCAAATTTAGGCCTTTGTGTGTCATACTTCGTGTCCTTAAGTAGAAAGCAGTCTGTCTCAAGAACGTGGTACTGTAATGCATGTGATGTCAAAAGTTCCTGTCAAAAACCTGAAAATTTACTCTGGGCATTTCTGGTCAGAATATAGGAATCAGACTGATTTGGAGAGCTAGCAGTGGGGAACTTCACTGATGCATTACAAATAAATTATTCCTCTTTTCACTAAGCCTTGAAAAGCAAATAAAAGCACACATATAAGGACAATTAAATTTGTTAATAGACTGGAAAGATTAACCCACGAAATTACACTTTGAATATATACTCTGCTGAAAATAAAGATCTTTAACTATCTGGGGTTATAGTCAGGGTCAAACTACACAGTTAATAGCAGAAGAAATCCTCTGGTTAACACACAGCACGTAAGATTTTCAGTGGAGAAGCACCTGCAGAAGCACTTCAGGGGGTTCCTTTGATTCTCAACAGCAGCTCTACAAAACTGCAAGGAACACTGAGAATCCCAACAGATATATTACCATAGCTGTTAATGAGGAGACGATGGTTACAGTCTTCAGAGCTGTTACTGAACTGACTACATCCCCAAACTGCAAGCAAGTCCTGCCTGTGGCTCAGATTTGCGGTCAGCGTAAACTGTAAAGCTACTTACAGCATTAAAATTTAGAAAGCAGAAAGAGTTGCTCAGAAAATCACTATATCCCCAGTCCTGTCAGGAAACTTCCAGCAACTGGGGGAAACTTCAGTGTCACCATTGTTACGTAAGTCTCTTTGGACATCAGCCTTCTCTTTAGAATATGAATGCTTGCATGAGATCCTTGGACAACTTCACTTCTTCCTGTCTCTACCCTGAGAGGAATGGCCTTGAATAAATTCTTAAAGGTACAGAACTATCTACAAGACTCAAAGGGCCATAAACCCAATGTAGAAATTATTTAAGGATATACAAAGGGTATAATTAGAAGCTGTCAAATGGAGTTAAGCAAAGAACAAGTCTGAGTATAAAAGCTTGTGTCTCAGTGATGCCTTCTAGTACACAGAACAGCTCTGTAGAAATCACAAAGATTCTAGAGCCACTGAAGGAACAGCCACAACACACAGCACTGCAATACCTAACTGCTGTGCCACCCAGCAGAGTCCTTAATACACCTAGACAACACAGAGGAATTAAGTTACCTGAAAAAATAGGATAATGGGATTTATAAGTCTCAGGCTGCTTCTGGAGCCTACCATTTATGACAGCCCTCTGTCCCAAAGCATGGCCAGAAGATGAGAAACCAGTGATGCTGCTTATTCCCTAACCATAATCCAGTAGAGTACTCGGAATACAGAGCTGTATCCAGTTCCTCACCTCTGCCTAGGCCTGCTCTGCACACAGAGCTCTGATGAGTAGCCATGTATGCAGAAAGGTGGATGCTCCTAGGCACAGAAGATTCATGCACAGCACGTCTGGCAGTTCTGGAAGGGTACAGTGTGCGTTGGGATGCCTACCCCACTAACTAAAGGAACTGGGCCAGAGTCTGAGGCAGTATTCTACAGTAATGGACACAACCTGCTCCTAGCCCCTTCTCTTCTTTGAAGGGTTCTCAAGAGATGGCAGGGAGGAGGCTGAGGCCAGAGAAATTGTTCCAGCATAGACAGCCTGTCCCTTTTTTGTTGTTCTTCCCAGAAACCTTCTGACTTCCTGCCGTGTGATGATGCTGACAGAACTCTGTAACTGCTATGACAGTTCAGATCTAGATGTTAGCAGAGTCAGCCCTTCAGCCAACAGATCAGGGCAGCAGGTAGGCACATGTGTGCTGGGGCCTGATCTGCGCTCATTTTATCTATTTTGCTGGCTTTCCATACTGCGCTTCACACAGATGTACCACGTACAAGACCACATCCTCAAGCACTATTGAAAATCTTGGACAACAATTTATTCATTCACTCAGTTGCTTATTTTTTTGATCTTCAAACATTGCGTCCCCTGTCATAGTAAAATGTAGTCTCTATAAACGGCAATGCATCCTTTTTTTCTAGAGGTACAGTATGTGAACACAAGTGACATATGGATGCAGCGCTCATAATTATCCCAGTACCTGGCACCTTCCTAATTCTCTGTTACACGTTTATTTTTACAACCAGGTCCTATGTCATCCAAGCTGCTGGGAGACAGCAGTCTTTGAGCATTTTGGGATCCTTGCTCCCATCTTGCATGGCACTACTTGTTTTGTTGAAAGTAAAATAATCTCACCAGTAACGATTCTTTGCTCTGACAGTTATTGTGGGTTTCATACCTTGTAGTTAGGTCACGCCAAATAGCATGCATATTCCAAAAAGGGCTGTCCAAGGCTTGTAATTAATGAATGAAGCACATTTTCTTGTGTACTTTTACAGCTGTAAGTAGCAGTGTGCAGGTTGTTTTGCATCTGTTACAGTTGTGTTTGCCTCCACCTATCTTAAAAGTAATGCCTTTCTAGCACAGCACCCTTCCTCTGTTGCTCAGAGGGACATATTCCTGGGTTAGGACTGGCACCTGCTCGTGGTGCTGTATACTTCACTCTCCCTTCTTGGAAATAAACTCACCAAAGAACTGTGGCAAAACCAGACCACTCGCTCCCAGCATGTTCTCTGCTTCTGGTTCAGAGCTGCATCTTCGTTTATAAGCTCACTCTTCCTGAAGGAAAACATCTTTCAGCATTGCAAAGTTTTTGCTGCTGGCACTAGCAAGTGTGCCATCTTGTGCACGTTCCTGTTCCTAAGTCATATAATGCTACTCAGTTCACTGAAGGAGCTCACTCTCAGTTACACATTCAAGCCTACACAACAACCAGAATAAAGAAAAAAAAATACACGCTATACTTGAGAGAGATGAGACAAGAGATGCTGACTACCTTTTCAGCAAGAATAGAAACAAAACAATACCCCAAATTCGCTGTCAGGGAACAAACTCTTAAGTGCTAGGCAGAGAAGAGTGGATGCACCCTCTTAATTTTAATCCAAGTTCTGTGGCAGCAAATATCCAATTACCATAGGCTCTAAAACTAAAGCTTGGCAATAATAAAAAGTCACAAGCTTTCTAGTGTTGATGTAACACTGAGCAGAAAAGTATTTAATCTTTCAGCAGCAGATAAAGGACATTTTGCAAAAAAAAGAGAAATAACAGCTAGAGAACCTTTGTATGAAATGGATAAGGAGAGGTGAAAAAAGCATTTCACTAATTGGAAGGGTTTTTTTCTCTTTTCTTAAATCGGCAAATTCCTTCTTAACACTTCAGCCGAGAGGAAAATTAGCCTAATCTTAGTTCATACACCTCCCTTAACTTAAAGACTGAGTTAATGACCTTGTCAGAAACAGAGAACCCATGTAAATTCAGGTTTGCTGGACACCTGCAATGTAAAAGGTTGACAACAGGGTCAGCTTTGTGAAGGAAACTGTGATGCAAGCAGCATTACCACATTTCATTAACCAAGCTATATTTACTGATCACAGTGAAAGTTATCTGCAAATTAAACAGACACATTAATGGACTCTAAGCATGTTTGAGTGTTTTTTCCTATTACTACTTTAACAGGAGTGGGAAAGCCAAATGTACACACTGAAAACCTCATTTCTGCTAACTGAACTCTCTCTGCCTTCGAATAAAAATAAAAGTATAATCAAATTCCTGGACACTTTGTTAATGTCTTATATTAAAAGATTTCTGGAAGCCTAAATATAATACAAGCATGGAAATATTTTCCTTCTAATGCTACAAATCACTATGGCCGCCCAGGAACGCACATCTTTCCCTGTATTCTTAATCATGCTCATTAACAAACCAAGTGATTATTCCAGATTCTGGGACAAACAATATTTCCATCATTTGGCTTACATATGCATAGCCATACCAGTTAGACGTGCAGATTTAATGAATGAACATGTCCAATCTTACAAAGATTACAGCTTTTTGCATATCTTGACCGTATTTCAAAGCTAGAGAAACATATGGAAGATTTCCTAAACAAATCAGAGGCAGAGCATACAGCTAAAGCAGTTCTTCCAGTAGAGACTAACAATGTAGAGCCATTTAGTAATTCTACATGTGCAAAAGTACCTATGTACTTCATTGCCAAAATGCAGTAATTGAGAATGAACTTGTTTCCCATTAAAATAAGCAATCATTAAAGCACCTATGCAATCATTTTCTAAAGTTCAGACTGTAAACTTCAGATATATGCAGAACCAGGTCTCCACATGCTGTGGTAACTTCAGAATCCAGTGAAGTGCAATCTTGTGTGTGGCTGCTGACAGCAGTTACTTAGTAAGAAAAGGGTAGCAAAGACAAAAATGATCCTAAACTCTTGTTCTCATGGGGATCCACTACTTCCTCCAGAGACCTGACCAGGAACTCCTTTAAACTGACATATGCTCTCTTAAGGCAAGCTTGTGGCAAGTGACAATTTATTGTGAACAGAAATAAGCACTGCTACTGCTGACAACCTACTAAGTCCAAACTTCCTGCTTTGTGCTGATTCTTAGCTGCCTAAATAGCAAAATGGATCAATTCCAACACTATCACAGACGACCTGCTAGCTGTAGGAACGCTAGTATGCTTGAAAAGGTAGGAATATTCCCACTTACAATTTAGTTCCACACTGTCTTAGAATTAATACTAATTATTTGCCTTACATGTATACAGGAAACTAAGTACTATTTTAACAAATTCTAAGTTACAACTTAATAATGTACGTCACAGAATATCCTGAGTTGGAAGAGACTCACGAGGGTCATCAAGTCCAATTCCTTACTACTTCCAGGGCAACCTAAAAGTTAAACAATGCATCTAAGAGCGTTATTCAAACGCTTCTTGAACACAAGCTGGCTTGGGGCCACGACCACTTCCCTAAGGAGCCTGTTCCAGGGCTTGACTACCTTTTTATTTCAGTTCATGCTTCAGAAGAACTGTGTGAGATTGCAGACAGAAGTTGTTTGGAATAGTGCATTGCTAGTCATAGTGGTAGAAAGGTTTCGTAAGTCTAGCCTGTGAGAAAACACATACAAAACACACAAGCAGAGTTGCTTCATTTTTTATTTATTCAGCAAATAGTTCCCCATGTGATTTTTCACTGTCATCTAAGAGCTAACTAAAATGGTTAGATACTGGTTGTTTTTTTGTGATGAAGCTTTTTGCTAACAGGATCTTTTCTCCAGAAATAAAGACCATTGGTTTGTTGAGGTATCCCAGTTTAGGTAACTACAGTTACACCCACAATTAAATTGTAGTTACAACAGAGCATCTTACAGTTATTCTACAAAGGACAAGACTCTCCATCCAAAATTGTGATACTCCCTGTCCCACACCAGGATTTCACTCTTACAGTATTAAGGGTGCCTTCACCTGTTCGGCCACTTCCCTCCCCATCAGTGCTTCAACAATGGCCAACCCAAATTCGAAGCTGGTACCAGGGCCGCGGCTGGTGAGGATGTTCCCATCTTTCTCCACACGGCTCTCAGAGTACGAGTAGTGCACTTGAGGGGACAGACAACAGAAAAAGGTCAGTCTGCATTACGGTGCCCACAGCTGCCACAGAACACAGACGTGTCTACTGCAGAGTGCTGCCACCCGCTGCCTGCATCCACTGAGAAAGATCTCCCAGCCAAGGTGACACCATCGCCATCATGCTCTGCAGGAGGCACCTCAGCCACCTGTGTGGGCCTGGCCTGCCTCAGGCTCTGTACCCTTGTCCCTCCAGAACCAAGCAGTTCACCACTGCCTGCAGTCCTCAGGGAGGAAAAGGGCCTGCAGGGAGCTCTGACATACACATGGCATGGGAATGCACCTCTGACTCTACAAGCTCATCAAGAAGCTCTCGCTTTGCCTGTCAGTTCCCATGAGGTTACTTTAGCAAGTCAGACTGCTTTTGTGTAGCTGTTCACAACTTTCTTTTTTCCAAATGCATAGAGGAAACTGGAGGAACCCTGCCATCTCTTGCTCACCTTCAGACTTGTTAATGTTCACAGAGTAATAATAATTAATAGTGCTTCAACACCACTTCCTTTAGGAATGAGAAAGAAGTGTGGAGCCATCGGTTGTTCACAGCACCAGAGCAGTACTCATGGGAGAGCAGGAAATGTGCTGCTGGGTTCTGTTGTTGGGACCACTGAGATAAAGAACCAAGATGGCAAGAGATGGCTCAGCCTCAAGAGGGTAAGGGAAAAAGTGCGCCTAGTATGACAGCAGCGATGTGTTTTCCCCAAGGATGAGGATGTTGATACAGCCCTGTATTTTCAGGTTATAAAGAGACTTAGAAATACAGTCATAACATATTCAGATTAATTTTTATTATGTTCAGGAAAGCATTAAGGAAATGCAGAGATAAAAATTAAGATACAAAAGCAGGTTACCTTTCTTTAAATCAAAGGTTCAGCAAAACCAAAAACAAGAAACCAGAGAAGGTTTTAAAGAGACTCTACAAAAGGCATTACATACCTCCATTCATCATTTTATCTTTGGCCAAAGGGTGTGTTGTGACTTTGCTTCCAAACCCTATCCCATGTGCCAGAAGGGCAGTAGGACCTGTAAGGACACAAAGTTGCACTACTGAGAAGCTGTTTTCTGCTACAAACACTTAAGAACACACATTAGGCCTGGAAGGGGCCAAAGCTCACTGGAAATAGGTAATTTTTCATAAAACTGATGCCAACCCTGTCTCTGAACATTCCCATTCTGTTACATAAAATGCCATGTGCAGAGAAAGAGATGAAGAAAACAGAAGGCTTACAAAACACCCAGTTCACACAGCTGTCTTACTGCCTTTGAAGGAGTTGAAAGGAATGATCATTTCACTTCCAGATAATACATTTCATTTTAAACTGCTTCAAACTACACAACAAAAAGTCTGAATTTCAATCTGAACATGAACTAGGTACAATTACTTTAGTAATTAAAGTATAATCCGAGCAAGTTTTACATGTTGTATTTGTATGCCAAGAAGTATTTTGGACAGACATGGGCTAACTGCTAAGTTTTTTGGTTATAACAGTCTTTCTCTTTTCTTTTCAAACTTCCTCCTTGGCCTGAATTGCAGAAGGAGTTTGTGTGTCAGGAAGTCTTAGGTCATCTAACAGAAAATCCTTATGGAAATTCCAAAAGAAACTGAAGGCAGAATTTGCCTCATATGAGTTTCATTTCTGTATATTCAATTAATTTCAGGTGTAAGTCCAGGAAATAACCTTGTTTGTGTTCAGCTGGAATCAGCTCTAAGAATCATTATACCTAAATAAATAAACTGTCCTGATTACAAGCAAAGGCTTTCATTGGGCAACCATGAATTTGTGATTGCTCTGCAAGAGATACAGACAGGGAAGTAGAAGACTCCCACTGCCAAGTTTCAGAATGTTCTCACCTCACTGAAGAAAGAAAAAAAAAAAAACAAAACAAAGAAACATCCCAGCAAATGGAAGTGAAAGCACACTGCACATACACATTTTGCTAAGACTGTTTTTTACATGCTTATTATTGGTCTCCTTGTTCTCAGATACGTGTACCTAGGTCAAACTCTCAGTTCAGTTTGGAGTACTGGCAATTGTTCACCTTGCTCCTTTTACACACAAATCTTACACAGAATGCACTGGATATCTAGCTGGGCAGAAGATGTAAGCAGACAACCCTCTCTTCAGACTAATTCCATCTTTTGCTAGTACTCGGATGAGGAAGGAAGAGCCTGTATTCCATATTTACAGTCTTCTTTCTGAAGTTAAAGCATAGCAGAGGAGATGCAAGATAAATGTATAGTAATTATCTTCTGCCAGCACTGTCCCTGCAGAACAATGATCAGAATAAACAAATACTTAAAAAAAAATCCTACCACATTACACTTCACTTTTAATTTTAAAGATAGTAACACAACTCATTGGAAAGACCTGTGTACCAAGCAGAATTTGCAGGATGTTTACAACATTTTAGAAGTTCCTCTGCTGTTAGATTTACAAAAACTCAAATACTGATGGGTATGTGTATAGTACAAATCCCTGGTACTAAACTATGGGAATACAGATTTCTAAGGATACTATCTGCATGCCCTTTTAAAATATCCAAATGCTTCACAAAGCAAGACACCTTTTTAACCCACCTGCACATATAGCAGCAATCAGGCCTTTTCTGCTTTCCTGGTCCTTCAAAATATCTTTCACAGCAGAAGACTGCATGAAGAAATGATAGTACAAATCATTGTTTGAAGTTAATTATTTGAAGCACAGTTCAAATATTTACCACTGCAAATTCATAAACAAGTTCTACAGAGAAAACCATCTGACAGCTCCATCCATCCTGCCTCAGGACAAAGGACAATGAAAACAGTAAGAAGGCAAAAAGCTGAAACCAATAAATATTTGCCAACAGGAAAGAGCAAGGAAATCAGAAGGAACTGAAAAGAAGTACTTGGCCCACATAAATGCTGATGGTCATAAAAAGCTGTTGTTTGAAAACTTCACAAGACAAAGAGGCAAGAGTATTCACCAAATACCCCCAGACAGTCTGTATTATTCTTAAGAAAATTTTTATGGCATATTTGTCTCATGTTCCAGGGCTTACAAACTGTGTGATACTATCTAAAGTCTATCTAATAGGTTGTTTGTCCATGGGCCTTCCACAAGATATTTATATCACCATAACAACTGTTTTGCACCAGAGATAGATTTTTTTTTTTTGAGCAAGGCAACATATTGCTGTGAGTTTGACCCAGTTTTTATCTAATGGAATTAAATCTTCATTTGCAACTGTGTAATCTCCATATGATCATGAACAGAGATTTCTGCACAATAAAAAGCACCCTTCCATTTTAATTCTACTTAACCAGGTACTTAAATCCAAGAATTTACCCAGCTGTCTCACCCATATATTCTCAGGAAAGGCTTAAGAGAATTGGCAATTACTTTACTACATCATTCCAAAGAGAATCTTCACATGCTGAACTGAATCTGCAGGATTACTAAGCAAGTGCAGAACACCCAGAATTCATGAGGATACCCATAAATCTTCTAAAATACCATAACTTTACCTCTGACAAGTTCTGAGCTCCAAGGTTACCCCCAGGCAGGACCACAACATCATACGGCCCCTAAACAAACAAAAGATAAAATTGTTTTGTTGAAGAGGGGCTGATTCATACATTGTACTGGTTAAAGGCCAATACAGCTCAGTCAAGCGAGAAGCAAAGGGATCTATGTTTTGTTCCAGTGAACAACACTTTGCAGAGAACCAGTTGCAATTATGGGGGAAAAAAAAAATCCAAAACACTGTTTCCTATTCCAGGAAGAGCCTACTATTGATAAGGTCTGTCACAGAAATTTTAAGCCTAGTACATTTAAGAGCTTTACCAAGCAAATGACAGCTCTTGCACTGTAAGGCTAAGTGGTTTTGCTTCAACCTTCCTGTACAGGTCTAACTAGGGTTGTTTAGCTTTCCATCAGAACTTTTCAGTTGTTCCAAACCATGGTATTTTGTTGGGCCAACTAACGTGCAAAATAAAGCTCTACATTTGATACTTTGCAGAAACAAATACCTGTGCAGAATTAAGAAATGTGTCTGATCCTAACAGGCTATGAAGCAGGACACTGCTGAAGAGGAGCACTGTGGGATGTGCAGTTCTGTGATTCATTACTGCATACAGTTAACATAACATATATTTATAAAAGTAATGCATAAGCTCTCCAAACCCACTTCTGAAATGGTGAGGACAGCTTTGTGCCATTATATCAGACCTACCTCTTTTCTAGCATCTTCAAGACTGGCATCAGGACAAATGAAGACATCTCGACTGCACTGCACTGGTTCCTTTCCTGTTAGTCCTGCAACAGTTACCTTGATCTAAGAGAAGAATATGTATACCATTACAGACCAGCAATTTAGGGTATTTTTCTTATATGTTAGTTCTAAATTTATACACAGAGCAAGGCACTACTGAAAGTTGTCAAGAACATGGCCACACTTACACTTCCCAAACCATGATTAAGTCTAAACACAAAAGGAAAGCCGTGATATTCACCTAGAGATTCACAAATACCTCTTAATAATTTAACTTTTCAAACAGGATATTTAAAGAATATCTGACCCCACAGATTCTAAACAAATCAATACAACCCAGAAGAGCCAGACTGAGTAGATCAGGTAATGAATTAAAGTCTCTGCAGGCTCAAACTATTCTCAAATACATTTACAACATGTTTAGTGACTTTTAGATGCCTGGCCATAGTACCATAGATGTACAAGGTACAGACTTGTGTTTCTCATGACAGTCAAATGACGAACACATCAATTAAATTATAAAGGTGGAGGCAGAAGGTAATTTTTATTCTAGTATTTCTATCACCTGAAGTCAGTGTATTTATTTAAAATCTTCTTTTTGTACCTAGTCAGATGATGAAACTGTGTACCACTACAGCTGCAAAAATAACAACCAGCATGAGGAATGCCACCAGACACAATTCTAGTGAATAACAGAAATTAAAGTAGCTCAAGAAAAGCTACATGATGTCATGAGCTGCAACACACTGAGCTGTTCAGACCCCTATAAAAAAAGCCCTTCCTGTTACTGTACATGGTAGAAGTCATGTTTTCTGACAGGGTAAGATTTACTGGAAACATCCACTCTAGAGTATATTAGGCTTCCATTTTAAAAGGTTATCTCTTGCACAAATGTCAGTTACCATCCATGCTAACTGGGGGCATGGCAAAGATCTCTGCGGGTACACCTGACCTCCCACAGACAACCTGAACTGCAAATGGACCTCAAGTGGAGGAAACATTTTCCCTTGACCAAGCACTCACAAAAATACCTTTCACTGCCCGAGCACTCACCCCAGCTCTTCTCATCACATCAGTGGGGATTACAGTTTCCATCTCCTCTGCTCCTTTGGCTAGAATTACCAATGCTCTTTTTGAAGCCATAGCTTGAGGGGTTGCTTGCTATTAGGCAAGATGGTTGTGAAAGGAAGGGCTGAAGAGGGTAGAAAGAGACAATATGATTAGAAGGCAAATCCCTTCCTAACAGTGATGTTTTAACAGCGAGTCATATGCAGTTTTGCACTATCTTTCCTTTAAGCCTCCTCATAAAAAAACAACCCAAGTTTTTCACAGAGTTGTCAGACATTGGCGCAGGCTGCCCAGGGAGGTGGTTTTGAGTCACCATCCCTGGCTGTGTTTAAAGGGTGTTTGGAGGTGATTTTGAGGAACATGGTTTAGGGGTGAACTGTGTAGAGTAGGGCTAATTGTTGGACTTGATGATCCCAAGAGTCTTTTCCAACCTGAATGATCCTGTGATTCTATGAAAACCATTCACTAGCTTCAACTGACATTCATAGCAATCCCATGAAACTACAGAGCTTTTTACCAAAAATACACAATGAGATCAAGGGATTAAGGCATTTGTGCAGTGGGAAGCACAGCACATCAGCACTAGAAGAAGGAAGCATCTTAGCTTTCATCAAGACTTTACATGACTTGAGTCTGCAGAGAGAAGGGTTCAAGGTGGGTGGCAGAGTTGTTTTCAGTTTGTACACCCTCACTCATACCCAGACTACTGACACCAACCCAGGTCAGCATTTATAAAAAGAGCTTGCCTGAGTTTTGACCTCATGTCTGGTATTTAGTTTCCACATGGTATGTTTCATGAAGAGTTTCCTGTGACTTACAATGACTCGACCTATGATCCTGCAAAACCTCAGCAAAGATTTTCTGGGTATTTCACAATTCTTGGGGGGAGGAAATGTGAGTGCACACGTGTGATGGGGGAGTAGATGACACAATTCAGCAAATGGAACAAACTAAGCTTAAGACTTTTTTTTGGGGGGCGCTTCTAAAATTCAACTTGAGGTCAATGGCCAAATTTCCATTTGAAGGTTAAGTAACTTTAACTACATCATATAAAACACACTAACTCATACTGGTCTGACAGAAGCCTGTGAAAGCAACCTGTGGTGTGAAAAGGCATTTCACAGGTCATCCACTCTATCAGACAGGTTTGGGTTTTTTTTCCTATGTAGGGACTTTCCATCCAGAAATGCACATAGCACCTGAGAGCTTTTCATAACATGAGACCCATGTTTAGTTGTCTACACAAATTAAATCCAACCCCTCATTCTACTTCAACTTAATCTATTTTCAAGTTCACTGTTTACTGTTAGCCACATTTAAAAAGTGGCTATTTCTAGAACACAGTAATATGTAGTAAGACTAAGACATCCTGCAGCATACTGAAACAGCTCAATCAGACCAAGCCAAATCCTAAACTTTAGGGCAGCTTTATGTATTGTCATCAGAAGGCAAATCAAACAAGTACACTCAAATCATAGGTATTGCCAGTAATTTCAGGACAACCTGGAGCTCCTTAATAACTTGTCTTGAAGGTATATGCTAATTCCACAACATTAATTTTTGCATGAATTTGACTAACTAGCAACAGACTACCTGAAAAGTCACAATGCAGAAACACTCCATTTACTTCTTACTGTAGAAAAAGTACTCCAGATGATACTTCATGTTGCTCTCATTCGTTCTTTAGATGCAAAGGGGCACTAGATCATGAAATCTTTTCTCTTTTCCCTCATCTAGTGAAATACAGAATCTCCCTAGTGTTGACATTTACCATAACTCACTGCAAAATCTTGTGCATTAGTACTGCTCTTTAAGTGGGTGTATACGTAAATAGCTGTTACCCTGAAAACACTGCCAGGGAAAAAAAGTTTTCCAAAAAGGCAGAACCAAGCTATACAGACTTAAGAGCCACTCCATTTAACAAGATATCTATACATAGTAAAGCGAAGACTTCCATTTGCTTCTCAGTGCGAGCACATGCACAGGCTGCCTCAAACCTCTCAGCTAAACGTATCCCCTTGCGTGCTGGCACGTTTACACTTCTCCAGACGGTGACTCCTGGCAGACAGCTCCACTAGCAATTCTTACAAGGGCTGACTTAAAAAAAAAACCAAAAGAAGCCAAAACAAAGCAAAACACACGCTCTTCAATGCTCTGACCAAACACCCAGTTCCCAGAGTCAAGGGAAGTTTTGAGGGTCAAGAGCTCAGTCGGGGCGAATGAAAGGACACGTCCCAACATACTGCGTGGCTATTTTAGGACACGGCGCCATTCCACGCAGCCAGATCTCAGAGGACAGTTGCACGCGGCGAGGCTGCGCAGTCCGCAATCGCGTGGGGCTCTCGGTCCCCAGACGGCAAAAGTCCTTCCCGACAGCGCAGCCGAGCCCTGCGCGGCCGCCGTTGCCCCGCTGGTCCAGCCCCGCTGCTGCAGCCCCAGAAGGCCTCGGGGCCGCCCGGCCCCGCCGCACAGCTCTGCTGAACCCCCGCCCTCGGCAAGCGGCGACCCGCCCCGGACAGCCCCGGCCCGCAACCCCCGCGGAGCTTCTCCGGTCGGACCCGACAATCCGGGGCGCGGTGTAGGCCTCCAGAGCAGCGGCAACCACTCACCTCGATCGCAGCGCAGGCGTCTCTGAGGGGCCCCGCCCCTGCCCGGTCTCGGCCCCGCCCCCCCACCACCCGCCCCCCCGAGCCACCGCCCCCGAGCCGCCCCCCACCCTCTTCTCCGTTCGCTAAAAGCTGCGTTCGGTCACCTGCAGAACGCGCCCTGTAGTCTGCCGCTGTGGCGTCATTGCTGACGTACAGAGGTGAACCGAGGCACTCAGAACATTCACCCCCAGCCCTGCTTGCCTCGGCTCACTGTTACCCCGAGAGCGCCCGTGGCTGACGGACCGAGTTCCCCCGCTTCTGAAGAGCCACGTCGGTGTATTTGAAAGAGCTGATAAAGGGACTGCAGATAGTCCTATTGTAAAAAATCTGTCGATGGGGTGCCGCCAGGCCGCGTAGCAGAGAGCAAGGGCTAATGGGCACTTTGCTGGCACTGGGGCGGGCTCTACCTCCCGGCACCATAAGGTTTTGTGCGCTACCCATCCGCACCAGACCTCAAAACTCGACAGGCTGCTCCCTGAACGCACGGGCGGCCGGGGGTCTGGTCACGCACTGGCGCGGGTCGCGCTCGCCGCTCTGCTACACCGCGCCCCTCCAGCTCCCGCCGGGCTGCGGGCGCATACACCGCCCCCGCACGGCGAGTCCCCCGCGGCCGCGCTCTCACGCGGAGGCCACGGGGCGGTGTTGACACGGCCTCAGGCCGCGCGCCCGTGCGCGAGCGAGAGGATTGGGCGCGGGGAGCTGCAGAGGGCGGGTCTCCGCCGGGAGCGCCAGGCGCGGGCCAGCGGGCAGTGCCACCCTCCCCCGCGCTGGGCCGCAGCGCTCGGTGACCTTGTGCTGTGGGGTCCACCTTACGCCGAGGTGCTTTCAGACACGGTTCTGTCTGTGCACGGTGCGGGCGTGCGGAGACGCGTCGGTGCCGTTCGCCTCCTCTGCCCTCACGGTCCGCAACGGCCTCGCCACCTGCACTCCACCTTTCAGGGTCGCGGCCCGGGAGCGGCCCGCAGCCTGGACAGGCAGGAACGGACCGACAAGTCGCTACGGGGATTCCGCGCGAGACTCACCGGGAAGCCCCGGTGGGGAGTGGCGGGCCCTGCCCGGCAGCGCTGAAAGGGCTGCGGACGCTGCCCGGCAGAGCCGAGGGTCGCGCCGGCTGTGGTGGGGACGCGGAAAACACCGCTGTGAGCTGGGGTTTCCCCGCCGCCCCCGCGGCTGACGCAGCCAGGCCCTCCGGGGGCGGCCTCTAAGGGCCGGCGCTCGGCGCTCCGCGCGCACTGCAGCGGGCAGCTCCGTCACACGCCGACCCCATGGGACGGGAGGCAGCGCGGGCGGTCCGAGCGCTCTTGCCGGCAGCGCTGCTGGCGCTGGCGCTGGGCTCGGGACCCACGGCCGCTCTGCCGTGCGGCTCCGACTGCCTAGCGGGTGAGGGCTGGGACGCTGCGCTCCGCGGCGCGCCAGCTGCGGCCCGGCTACAGCCGCTCTGTGTCTCGCCCTGCAGGTACCTTCGCGGTGAGCACAGGCTGCGGGCGGGGCGCGGGCTGCCGGCAGTGCCCGCCCGACACCTTCTCCAGCGAGGCGGGACGTAGAGCATGCAAGCTCTGTCGAAAGTGCGAAGGTACCGGGCCGGGAGTGGTGAGAGTCGGTGGCGACTCCTCAGAGTCCCCCTGTTATCTCCGTTAGCTCGCTTGGCGCTGCGAGTGAAAACGGCACTGGCACAATAACGCGATTCGTCTGCGGGGCTTCTCGCTGAAGCCACCAGCTTAATTTTTCGAAGAGCAAAAGTCACGGGCTTTTGCTGCGCCGCGCTGGGGTAACCTGCGACTCGTTTCCACTTTCCAGGAAGATTCAGGTATTTAAAAAAGTGTTCCTCAAAAAGCGATGCTGAATGTACGTGCAAGGAGGGGTATCGTTGCAGCGGCGACGGCTGCTCCTATTGCGAGCCAAGCTGCGGCGTGGGCCAAGAGAACACCAGGAGCGGTAAGATCACCTTTCCCAGCCGGTTAAACCTCCTGCATTCACTGCACTGGCTGCGCCTCTGCCTCTTACTGCAGTTGTTCTCGTGTTGCAAAAGCACCCCCTAAGAGAAAGTTGCCACTGCTGCTAAACAGCTTGCACAGCAGACAATAAACCCCCTATCTTTCAGCTGTACCGCAGCCTAAACCTTAGACCAAAGGTGTTCCCTTTGCACAACTCTTTCTTCCAGCACGTGGGTAAATGATCTAGGAACTTTGGCATTTTCTGCTGAACAAACTGCCTTTGAAACTGAACACTGGACTTACTGGTCCATAGCTCACAAGGAGAGAGACTTGCCTTGCATACTTAAGAGCATGTTAGGAAACGGTAATTCTGAGTGTGGATCATAGTCATTGTACAAGCAGGGAAAAATAAGGTTACACATATTTTAAATGCTCTTCTTGTACAAATTTACTTGTCCTCATCTGTTGAAGGTTGCCAGACTTGCCATTATGGAACTTTTAACGATCAGCCCAATGGATCCTGTAAAAATTGGACAAAGTAAGTCATGTAAAAATAAATGCTATAGCTATTACAGTTTACTAGATTATTTTTGACTTTTTTTTTTTTTTCTCCCCTCTTTTGCTTTAAATATCTTTCAGGTGCTCTGCAAACCAGATCCTCGAGCCTGGAACTGCAGCAAAAGATGTTGTTTGCAAACACACTTCAGATAATACCACTTTAATTACTATCCTACCTACCTCATCTCCTCCAGTTGCATTTTCTATCACTGTGTCAGGTGAGTAATTATATAATACTGCTTGCAGAGCTAAATAACTATAGCTTATTCACCACTTAAAGCAAGAGTTCTCTCTTCTATAGCTTTCCAGTGTTGCAGACTTATGCAGAAGCACAGTTGGAGCAAAGTTGTCAGCTAATTCAAGGGCAGTAGAGTTTTGTTCAGTAACACTTTAACTTAGAGACTGTTGTTTGCGTCCTAGGGAAGGACCTCCAGATGGACATTATCAGAATTTCTCTTACTGTAGCTGGGCTGTTGTGCATATTGCTTCTGCTACCTCTGTGTGTTTGCTTCAGTATCTGGCAGAAAAAGAAACTACATGCTGTCTTCAAGAAAAGTAAAATAGGTACACTCTTTAATTTTCTATTGGAAATTATAAAGAAATCAGGAATCCACATTTTTAACTACCTTTCAAAGATACTTGGAGGTAGAAGGCCAAAAATGAAGCTAAGTCAGAAAAAGCAACTGAAAGGAAAACCATTTTGGAATTTCAGAAAGCACTTAAACACTGTGGCTGTTCTGTCAGCATTGTGGGTTAACTACAGGAATATCCATAGTAGTGAAGTAGTCATGGGATGTGAAAATGCTCAGCTGAGCCTTCCTGATCTGGTTAAGAATCAGTTCAGTTTGTTACTTGCAAATACCATCCTTGGCATGCATGGCAATAGCACTTTCCAGTTCTGTCTCCTTGGAAACAGTGCATGGCCTGGAGTGAGCATCTTTGAACTCTGGCTGCAGGGGAAGAGGGGATATCAGTCTGGAGATACATCTGGGTGATCCTGCTCTGGCAGGGGGTTGGACTAGATGGTCTTTTGAGGTCTTTTTCAATCCCTAAGATCCTGTGATACTGTTACACAGATGCAGAGTCAGCCTGAATCCAGCACTGCCCTCTGAGAGCTACTTTGCTCCGGGAAAGCTCCAGAGTTCATCACAAAGATGAGCTGGAATTGCATCCAACATAGTTGATAGTTGGGATTTTTTGTTTGTTTGTTTTGGCTTTTCTCCTTCTCTTCCCTTTCCTAAAGAAAAGGGCTTTATCTTCTGGTGGAATTCTGAATACAGGAGACAATAGTATTACTCTAAAAATCTTACCTTCATGTTGGTCTTCCTGTCATTCCTATGGGCAGCCCCTGTCGCACTAAGGAAAGTAAAGAATGATAATTTTATCAAATGTACATGTTGTAGAGGAGTAATTTCAGATTATTGAATCATTTGGAAGAAATTTACTTGATGACTTCCTGCACCTGTGACTGAGGAAGGGTGAAATAAGATGGCTGAATAAATACAACAAAGTGAACATCTGGTCTTTTTTTTTAAGTGTATACCACCCCTGAACAGTCAATTCAGGAAGATGATGCCTGCAGCTGCCGCTTTCCTCAGGAAGAACAAGGTGAATATCAGGACCCTGGCAAAACTACGGAATTCAGTGATCTTTTGGTGAACTAGGAATGGGACTGTCCAGGTCAAACAGATTTGAATCTCCTTTTGGAACACAGACCTAGAACCTGTTCACAGAGAGAGGGCCAGCCACTAAGAAAGCCCTCGCTTAAAAAAAACCAAAAACAAACTGTCTTTCTTCCCCTTGGATTAGAAGTCTTTATTTTTAAGAAGTGGTACCTGATCTGCATGTGGGAAGTACTACTTTTAAAAGCAGTAACAGAAGGGCAGAATGCCTTCCTGCTCCTTCTTATTAATGGTGCCTGAGCTGTCATTTATATGCAGTTTGAAAGCCTTTAACTGTAAAAAGATCTGTAGCATATAGTAGAGCCACATGTGACACTTATCTCTTAGTAGAATTACCAGCCATTCTCTTGAAACCAGAGCTGCAGCTCCTACATTTTGGCTCAAACATAAGAGTCTTGGGTGCCAATACAGAATAGATCTCCTTTCAGAGCCCATCAGCCCTAGAAATGGATACCTGGCCAGACCTCTGCACACTTTCTTATGCATAGGAGAGAGACATAAAATTCTGAAACTCTAGACCTGGAGAGTGTTTCATACCTTGCAGAGCTGGTGTATTGCACGGATTGGCTTAAGCGAGGCAGTGGAAACACTGAGAAAAGCTGTGGGTGACTGGGTGTTAGAAATAGATGTGAGTGTGCAGCTGGACTGCACCACCCTCAGTCCTACACCATTCAACTTTGATCTTTGAGGTGATGTAAACAGATTGTGTACAGTGCAGATGTGGTAGATGTGATACATTTCTGGTACTATTTTTGTAACTGAGGTTGGAAAGACACTTATCTGTCTCTTTGATCAATTACTGTTACTTTGGTCTTAAAAAGAACATACATGTTTGAGTCATGGCATTCAGAACATCATTTTTAACCTTTTGCAAAACCAAATGTTTTATTTCTTCAGTAAATGTCCCTCAAAAAATAGAATGAAAACCTACGAGTATGTCACATAGAGCATGATTTGCTCCTCTATGTGATTTCAACTTACAGAACACTATTCTCATATTTGAAGAATGACAGCCTCTCTCTCCATTCAGCAGAAGATTGATAGCAGGTTTTCCACCCGAACACACATTCTGATGAATTTGTATACAATAAAAAACAATGTAAGAAAATAAATGTTATACCAAAGCCTGAACTGTGAAGTTAAATACATTTTAATAAATCTTATTATCTCTAACCCAAATCTCCTCTCTGTGAGTACTTTCACCCATGAGAACTATTACATCAAGTTCACAAACCTGAAGACATGAACATGACACTTGAAAAGTCACTGATCTATTTTGTAAAGTGAAACCTTTGCATCAGTGGACAAGATCTTAGGATAAAATCGTTCTGCTTGCGATTACTTTCTAATCCACACGTAAGGTATAAGAATTAATAAACACATCTTGTAAAAAAAAACCATGGTGTTTTCTCCTTGGAAAAAAAGATGGCAGTTAAAATTCTACATTTTGTTAGTGCATTCTGCATTTACTTTGAAATACTAAGAAGATAGTGTAAAAACCCTTATTTTACCTTTTTTGTACCTGAAGCAGAAATAAATCTACTTGCTGAATAAGATGCTCCTTGCAATGCTTTTTTTCCCCAGTTTCATCTGCTGTATCATACTGAAGTTTTGCAAGTGGCATAAAATTCCCATGAGTCAAAAGTGGAAGTTAAAAAAAAAAAAACCTAAATAAATACAAACTGATTTCCAAGAAACAGGGACACATTTACACTAACCTTGGCTTTCTGGACTGTTTCCAGGAATAGTCAGTTCACAGAAAGAAATTACATTTTTATCAAAATGTAAGGAACAATCTTCCTTTCAGTCAAAGTATTATGTGGATAATTGTACCTGTGACTCCTGACATTTGACTGTGAAAACCTGTGCACAGCAGCTAATAAAACTAAATAATGCATATTATTCCTTCTAACTCTGAGCAGTAAGTGTTGTCTGATTTCTGTGAATTTTTCTTTCTGAACAGTTGTTTGGTTTTTTTTTATTTATTTATTGTGTAGCAAGCAAATGGGGACTGGGAATGCCATGACAACTCAAGCAGCCCAGGTGGCTGAGGATGAGGTAACAGGACAGATGCAAGCTTTCTGTATTTCCATTTGTTTTGTTGGAAATCAGAAAGTGTCCTCTAAACTAGACTATGAGCAGATTTCTGGGTGATGTCAGGTGGAGTTCTGAAGACATGGAAAAAGAAGACAGATCCTCTTTTTAAGATAAGTTTACACAGAGCAGCCTGATGCTTTTTTATAGCTTCCAGAACCAGCACCATTTGCTGGCACAGTTACTGGCATTAATAATTAAAACTGTGTTTGTTACATATCTTGGCTTCAGAATTTCTCGCAAAATTGTTCTGAGGCTAAGGAAAGCAAAAGGTATACAGCAAAAGGTTTTCCATTTTCAGCTCCCTCTCTTATGCTGGCACTTGTGAGCATTTCTGCACCTGATACTTCTAGATTATAGAGACTCTAAAACTGTAATAGCTCCTCTCACACATATAAACATTAAATTTAAAACAATATTATTTCTTATTTTCAGTCTTTCTATCAGATTCTTCATAGGATAGAAGCATAGTCTTTTCTGACAATCATTCTGATATAAAACCAACAATGTGAAACTCCACAGGATTCCTGTCTCCACAGGAGACAGTCCACTCTGAAGAGACTTAACTACATAGAAAATAGAATTAAACTGGCAACTTCCGCCACTTGCATTTTAAAGAGGTGAGAAAAAGTCAAGTTCCACCTGTACAATTATACAAGAAGTGTTATACTATCACCAAGTGTTACTTCAGTTC
>JAOEGS010009077.1:0-10432 GCA_025447755.1 Corythornis vintsioides | reverse complement strand
AATAGAATAGAATAGAATAGAATAGAATAGAATAGAATAGAATAGAATAGAATAGAATAGAATAGAATAGAATAGATCATATCAGCCTAATGCAAAGGTAAGAAACACTCCATAATTTTCTGTATAGATATTTATTATGAATGTTCAGTCAGGACACTGATTCAAGTTATTAAAATAAGTATTCATCATAATTTTGATTTTGTTCATCAATATCTATTATTATCAATAATATAAAGATGATAAAGCTGTTACTTGAATAACAACTATCTATGCTCTTGCTAGGTTGAAAAGCATCAAGAACATTCCTTTTAGCTATGTCTCTACTCTGCTGTTATAAAAACCACATTGCCAGAGTTTCCACAACTCACTAGGAAGCTCATCTCTGTGCTGAGCGCCTTTGAATAATAATTTACAGCATATTATATCATCCTCTTTTTTTTTCCTGACCTCAAAGGTAATGCAGAAAATGTGGGGGTTTTTTTCCTCAAAAAATAAACTGGTATATGGCTACATTTTAGTTTGAAGGCTGCAGTTCTTTTAACTAAAAGAAAGAAATCTTATCTTGCATGAAGTAATGGTGATGAGAATTATGTCTTCTAACTCAATCTCATGTGTAACACCATCCTTTTGAGTACTATTTGAAGCTTCTTGTAAGGCTGCAGTATTTTTAAATAAGCAAAAGCAATCTATCATTCCTGTGCCCTTTCCACATACACTTTTGAGAACTGACACATTTAAAGCTTGTTTCATTCCCTGTTGATGACACTTGTAGCTGCTCAGAATATGCATATGGAAACCAAGTTAACCAGTCTTAGCCATGATGAAATGGGAAGAAAATCCCTTTTCTCTCTTTCTGATATGTTCTATTTAATTTCTATCAGCCTTCTTTCCCAAAACTCCTTCCCTGCTCTTTAGCTCCACTGCAAGCAGAGTATAGAGTGGAGCTTTTGGATGGCATTAGTGTTTCAGCCAGCCTTGAGCAGGGACAGAAAACTGAACTTCCTACAGGGGATCTGTTCTCTGTCTGGTCCATAAGTGAATGTAGCCCTTGGGTAGCTTGGGATCTGGTCCCATGCTTCCAATGCCAGCGTTAGCAGTGCCCAGGCACTTCTGTGCCATTGCCCAGTCACTGAGGCTCAGTGTGTGCAGGTCACACAACTCAGATGTGCTGCTGCCCAAAAATTCCATGGCAGTGGGAAACATTTTAAGCCTTTGAATCTCCTGTTGAGAATACCACATCCACAATGAATCAAAATCTATCATAATGTAAGACTCTCAGCTTCCTCACCAGTAAAAACTTCTCACAAAGCTACCTCAGTGGTGCTGTTACCACTTCCATTGACAGAGGAGGCTCATCCTCCCCTGGACAACAACGACTTGGTTTCAGTTATTCACACATCTGTGACATCTCAGCTGGATTAGAGCTATACAACATGTCTGCCTGTCAGTCCTTTGACAACCCTCTCTGTAACATTACCCATGTCTTCACAACCCTGTCCTTTGCTCCCTATGACAGTCTGCATTACAAAATGCAATCACGTTCAAGACCTCTGTCCTGACCTTTGGGTGACCAGTGACCTGTGCCCAGGATATTTGAAAGATCAGATGAAGCCTCCAAATGAAAATCACTTCCATCAATTCAGGTCCCTAGTAGAGGAAGCATCTTACAATTACAGTAAAGTTCCTTGGTCTAGAAAGTCACACTTCTTGCAGTCCTGGTCCAGAACTATGAGATGATCTCCCATAAATTCAGAAACATTATGAGCATCATAACATTTTGTTCCAAGTGCTGTGTGTACATCATCAACTTAGTCTTCTCTATCAACAGAGTATTTCTACATTGCAGAACTGAGGTCAGTGAACAGGAGATTTGCAGAAATTGAAACAGCTCCTACTGGGAAGCAAGTACTTTGCTTTCCTACATTTGCACTTAACAGCCAATTCAAAAATGAGTTGCTAAAGTAAGAGCTTTAGCCAGTTTTCAATGGGTAGAATGATAGATAAAATTCTTCTAAGGAAGTAAAAGAACTGCTTGCAGTTCTGGAAAGGACTCATAAATTGCCAGTCTTTGAAAGCTGAGAGAGGAAATTGTCAGACTGTAAAGCTGTATCTAAATCCATTGTGTGCTTATCCTTGCCCTTCCCCATGCAAAAGTTATGGAAGGAAGGAAACAGTAAAAGAGGAAAGCAAAGAATTAACAGCAGATTATAACTAACTGGATTTTCATAAGGCAAGAAGAGACATCTCCTGCCACTTGTGGGAGGGATGCTGGATCAGAAAGCCCAGAGCTGGGAGGAGATGTTGGGTAATTTTTGTAACCTAATGGTGTGGGATCCTTCCGTGGCTTTTTCAGAACGATGCTATTCCAGAACCAGTCACTAAATGCAGGGCAGCACAGGTGCAAGGCTGGCACAGTGCCACGTCCCTCAGGGGCATGTCCCACATTAGTGATGCCAGTGGGGTCAGAGGGGATCACCCCCCCAAGTGCTTCTTCCCTCCCCCTTGACATGCAGCTAGAAATCTTTTCGGGGTTTGTTATCTTTCAGTTTACCCATTGCAGGATAATGAAAATAATGGTAAATTTCTAGTCTTGACAGTGGATTTTTTCACTCTTAAAACACCCGTCTGTTTGGCACTTTCCTTCCTCCCACAAAACACGCCTGCCATCTTCTGGCCAGGCCACCAAGCATCGAGGGGCTGGCTGCAAACGCACTGTCCTGGTCAGTACGGGATGGGCTTTTACAGCTGTTCACGCCAGCAAGCAAACGGCTGAAAATACGTTTTGCTTTGGGATGTGAAGCTACCCTATCACGGAAGTATTTAACTTTCAAGCTGTGCAAAAGTACTCTCCTGATTCATAAGGACTGGCGTTTTTCCTTTTAGCTTCATCTGCAAAAATCCTGACAGTTCAATTTATTCCAAGTCTAAAGGAGACATTCATCCAGAACAGTCATTACTAAGTTGTTTTCACATCTATATTACAAGTTTCAGTGGCTTTTACAGGAAACCGTTATTGGTCAAAACTGGAATAACTGTTTTTCATGAAAATTTATTAAACACCAATGCTGAGGCTGAGCAAAGTTCATGTGTTGTCAGGTTCCAATGTAAATATTTGATATGACTGCAATCAAAGCCAGTGCTAGAGTTTGGTATCACCTTTTCCTTCAGGAAATTTGCTAACTAGGAGTAAAAGTTTGGTTTGAAATCAAGCAAATTCTGAAAATTCTTTGCTCCTTACAATCTTCAAAACAAAGCTGAGTCTCTTTCTGAAGAGCATTAGTCATTTTAGGTGTAAGAACTCCTGTTTGGTATTTCACAGCCTGTTGTGCAGCACCTTAGACTGAATACTCATAAATACTCCCTTTAAAGTCTATGACTAACTTGAAAAAGCAGAATGATGAGCTTGAGGTTTTTTTCCAGGTTAAAGCCACCCTGCAGGAAAATGGAATCATATCAAAATACAGCAGTTCACAAAGTGCACTGCATTAATGAGCTTGAGAAAAAAGTGGGAAAAGGCTCTGATGAAGTATTCAAAACAAGACACTGATCTACATTTTCTTTTCAATATCAAACATAGTACACAGTATATATTTTTAGTATATACATATAATCTATATTTTATATGCACATTATATGTGTACATATTACATCAATGCAAATAACACTGAATCTTAAAAATAAATTGCTCCAAGTTTTTATATTTTCAGGGACTCAGCATTAAAATATAAAACTGGTTCATAAAACAGAATTTCTGTGCTCTACATCACTTGCGTTTAAAAGGGTTAGGGTGGGGACTGGAACCACCTATACAAGCATGTTAAAAACCAGTCAGGTTAGTTTCATCACCTTCCAAAATTTACAAGGCTCTTTCTTACATCAGGGACAGCTACTGTGCTATTCAGCCCACAGTGGGACACGTCCTCTCACCCAGCTAAGTCAAATAAAGGGTTGGGAACCATCCAGCTTCCCTGGACAAGCAATGAGGAGGTGGCTTCTCTGACATCTCTGGAGAAAGATTCCACCTCTTCAAAGACAAGTGTCTAAGACACTGGGTGTTTGTCTCTCATCCCTCAGTTCTCAGGAAGCCTGGATAGTTTACAGGGTAGGCTTTTAGACAACAGCCAGCTGAGGGATCCTACCCCAGGGGTCTCAAGATGCCAATAAATCCAAGGAGCTAAAATGACCTTATTTCCCACCATTAACAGAAGAATTGAGGCTGACTGGATGTCCAGCTTCAACTGTTAAATATCAGGCAAAAGCTTGCTAGACATTAGTCCAGATTTCTGCATCAACTCTATGAAGTTTATGGCTGTTTATACAGACTAGAAGGGCTAGACTTGGGCATCACTCCAAACCTTCTTTTGCACTACAGTACAAATCACTTACACTCTACTTCATGTGATATAAACCTGTGCTACCCTCCCTACCCCCTCATCAAGACAGTAGCTATATGCAGTCTGCATGACACTGGTCCCTCTAGCCCAGCCACGTGCATGGTTAATACACAGATCTGCCTTTTTACTGATAAGACTCTGTGATTTATAATCATGTGGCTGAGTGCTTTTCATTGGAGCAATGTTAGGATCCTCCTCTACTAGGACAGCTCTTTCAAGAAACTCACATTTTATGCCATGTCATGTCTAGTTTCTAGTTTAATTTTGCATTCGCTCTACTTTTATCTCTCACATGATGTCTATGAAAAAACACCTCCAAAATCAGCTCTTCTGAAGACTGAAATCATCCTGAGAAATGAGTTGTTTTAGCTAAATGCAGAAAATTATTCTTTAACTGATGTTAACTAGCTTGAAATGGTCTAACTGGTGATCCAGCAGTAGAAGTTGAGTCTTTAAGCTGTTTCCAATTTTCAGGAACCATCTAAATTTAGTGGCCCATAGATTAGCAAACAGGTCCTGTTTGGGAATGTGTATGCAAAGGTCAGGGGAACTAGGGGCAGGGTTGTTCTGCATGTGACTTCAGAAAACCAAGCTTTTCCAATACTACTTTTTCTTTTAAGGCTTTGTACTAGTAGTGGAGTTCAGCAAGGCTGGCAGCTACAGCACAAACCTCAAGACTGTTTGGTAACATTGAACATAGTCCTACTAAGAAGCAGAATAAACCTCTGTCAGACAAGGCTCAGCCCCGTTGTAACAGAGAGATTAATGTTTCCACAGCTGGGACTTCTATAAGTCAGGATTTTTCAGTAAGACCACTTTTCTGCTGTGGTGTGTCTAGTTCCCAGTATCATTCTGATTCTCTCCGCTTTTCTCTTGTACACAACAAGTAGCACAAATTGTAAAGTAAATGTCAAGCTCCAAGTTGAAGGAAGCTGCCTAGCTCTTTGTTGTTTCACTTTGTAACTTGGGGGCTCTACAGTTAAATTCCAGATGTTGCTAAGTATCTGAAACAGTTCTACAAGGCCTTTGCTTTGCATATATTGAACTAGAATAGCATCTCTTGCTTTTCAGCTGTGCAGCTCTGTGCACATGCATCACCACCTAAGGGGGAAAAAGCTGTGACATGTAATTACTGTCTTTAGCTATAAAAAACAACACGTAGAGCGAGGTGCTGTATGTACAGCTCCTATCTAATTTGTGTTTTCAAAGGGAAAAATTAAAGGTTGAAAGTTAACACTGGATCTGTATTTTATTTATTATATATACAGGTCTATAACACAAAGCACGGCTGAGGTCAGAGAAACTGCTCTGATGGCAGCATTTGCTCTTCCATGTGCTCCACACAAAATACCAGAATTTTTCTATTTCTCCCTCTCACTCAGACAGACCAGCTCTGAGCTGATTGATGTCTGGCATTTGAAAAAGTGATCAGCACCAGTTGTCAGGCTTTTCCAGATTCCCGCCTGTTTTAGCAAAGACACACTTTCCTGTGAACAGATACTGAGATCACAATAAGTAATAGCCAAGAATATAAATAGAACAAAAACCAATATAAAAATCTGGAAAAATGCTGAATATCAATTCCTAGGATTAATTTCAAGCATCTATTCTAAGGTACTGTAATTATATTTTACTACTTTAACATTCTAGAGTTCTTTTTTTCTCTAGCTAATTTGTAGTACAGCATGCTGCCTTTTCTGCTAACAATCAGTAACAGGATTAGGGCGGGGTGGGGGGGGTTGTGCTGGAGAAACCATTAAGAAAGGGCATAATGTCCAACAGGGAAAATTAAAGAGCTAGATTTTCCTCATGCAGATGATGCACTTGTATGTGAGCCTTGTCTCCTGGCAGAGATGACCAAAGAGTCATCCTCATATTTTGACTCTCCCATATGTGCCTTGCTTTGTCAAAACATTAGACAATCAGAACTTTCCATGTGAGCATTCTCTTCAAATAACATGCATAAAACCACCACCATCCACTGAGGAAACAGATGAGCCCTCATGTTATGGACATTGTCACTTCACACAAATATGAAATCAAAATTGATCTTTCACACAAGTTACTACAATTTGTTTTGTCAAATGTTTACTGTAAATTGCTTTCTGCTTTCTATGTTATTTAAGCCCATGGCATTTAGCCGTTTACCCATTTATAGTGTAAATTGTTTCCACTGGATGTTATGCAGTAATACATGAATCTTTAAATATGTTTTAAGTGCCACATTGCAAGTGCCACCTACAGAACTGTTTCTCTACCAGACTCCAATTAAGAGGTTGTATGTAGGAAGGTCTACACAGCTGGCAACCTGCTCTGCCTATCAGCACTCACTCTGCCCAATGGGTTGGCAGGCAGAGCTGATGGCACACGATGTCCTCCACAGGAGGCAGGGAGCGGCTTCACTGAGGCACAGCTGGGTGCCACCCATATGCTGATTCACCAAAGCCTACGTTAATAAAACATTGATATTTGGCTTTTTAAAAATTGCATGTGGGTCTCTTTTATGCTAGAACGTCATCCTAGGAAAAGAAAATCCACTTTATGTTCCTGGCATGATGCTTGTTTTTTGTTTCAGGCTTTCAGTCTACAGCCAGCCTTCCTGACTATAACAAAAAGCTGTTATGACAAAATGAAAGATACACTGCAGAGCTTTTCTATGATATATGGAATGCTAAATGATATCAGATAATTCACATCAAAAGTTATCTTGGACAAATGAAATTTTAAAATATTTAATGGATTGCAAATGAAAATTAATTTTTGACATGCACATTTTGCAGTTTTTCTTAGCAGCCAATTGCTTTCATTCTTACAAAATTTTTTGTTATTGTATCAGGCTAAATTTACATGTGGTATTTCAGGGCAAAATTACTGTGTGTATTTAAAGCTTTTCAGGATCTTGTAGTTAGAAAAAAAAAAAAACCAGTTATCTAAAACCTTCCCTGCATTATTATTTACTTACAGACGTGTTTTTTGCAAGACCATGTTATTTTATAGTATCTGATGTCAGCATGGGCATTAATCCTATAAAGTCTTTGGCTTGAACAGTTCACAAGAGCACTTAAGCAAAAGGAGTTTAAAGACACAAAAGTTGTTTTGTCAAAAAGTGGGTTTAACTTATCCATTCTATATGGGGACAGCTCCTACACATGGACTTGCAAGACTGGTGTAAAAAGTGTGCAGCTCTGCCAGTCCATAAGGTGATGAAAATTGCTTTATGCCCAATGTGCAGGGTGTGCTACTCACAGAGCTGAAGTTCAAGGAATCTGTCAGACACGGCACTTGTAATTTGTATTGATGCAGTTCCTCTTCTTCTAAAAACCTCAAATAGAAGATAAAAAATTATTAGCTTTTGAAAAGACTGTATTAATTTTGATCACTGAGCTCTCAAAAAAAAAAAACAAAACCTAAATAATTTTTACACAGAGAGTAAAACCTCAACCTTCTGCCACATGTCATATAGAACAGCTTAGAATTCCAGTGAATTGTATTTGTGAGTTTCTGACTCAAAGCCTAATACAGGAGATGTCTTAAATTACTCAGAATGCATTTTTGAACATTGTCTGTATTTATTATGAAACAGCTCGGCATGTTCCTGTGCACTGCCCTGCCATGGGGGGTAGGCTTGACACTTGACTCATTTACCAAGTCAAGTACACAGCCACAGTCACAGGTGGAAACAACCTTTGCCTGGCAGTCCAGGAATATTTGCTTTTAACAATGAATCTGTCTAGATAAAGAAGCTTTCTGCTTCATTTGTATGTTTGCTCATGAACAAGAAATCGCAGAAGTCCCCTTTTCTTGATAGGAGTATCAATGTGCATCTACTCAGCATAGTATATAACCCCCAAATTTACAAAGAAGTTGAGACTGCATTTAACCCTAGAAATAATGTGACCGTTTCCCCTGTATTTTCCTATAGAGCTGAAGTGAATTCAGTAGTTAGACTAGTGTAACAAAGTTGAATTTGGTTTGTTATTCCGTATTTGAAACTGTGCAGTGCAAACTGCAAAATAAAAAATATCCAGTAGATGTCATCTGCCTACATATTGTAGGTATGATATGCAAGGTAGAGGGTATTTTTAACTGAACATAAATGAAAAGTAGGAGCCTTATACACTGTAATGAGTTTTCTGAAGAGTATGTGTAAAAAGTGCATGAATTTGGTTGGATACACTTCACTAACACTAGGATTTCTGGAATATTTGCAACCCAAAACTGTTTATGCACAAAATAATTTGCAGATATTCATGACTCTACTTACATGCCTAGATAACATCTGTAAAGTATGCCTGTAAACATACATACTTAAACCTGAAAATCCATTTAATGGATTCCATTTAATCCACATGTCATTAGAGCAATATAAATACGTGCTACAGCATTGCCTCTGATCCTGAAGCCTTTATGTCAAAAACTGATTTAAGATCCTCTTTACTGATGAGAATATTAAATGAAGTTGGAAGAGCCTTGGGTGGGCAGGGAACTCCATTTCCATAAACAGTGTTGTAAGTTGTTGATTTCTTGAAATGATGCCTCATAAAAATAATAATTTAATTTAGATTATTTATAAGTATCAAGTACTCAGATCTGTTAAAATCATATTACTGTTCAAGTCCAATACTTTTATTTATATTCAGCAGCTTCCTACTTAGTTGGGGAGTAAAATTCTTTAAGCAAATCTAAATCACTGTGACTCAGCCATCTTCAAACCTAAGTAAGATAAACACTTTTCACATTTTAAACTCTAACCTCTATTATTTGGCACGGGGATACTTACTAGGTCAGAGTTATGCCTTTCAGCATGTGATTAAAACATGCACTTTGTTCATGTCCATGGATTTTGTAACACAATCCTTTAGCAATCTGGCCACATTTCTGGCTTTGTTCACGTGGGACATTGCTTAGGAAAGCTCCTATACAATCCTGTTGTTGCCCGATCCAAAATCCTCTGAAAATAATAGAAAGACTTCCACGGGTTTAAGCCATGAACTAGTCAGGCTGATGACAAGGCTGGGCTGCGGCAGGTGGAGCTGCGGCGGGCGCGGGCAGGGGGCGGCAGCGCAGCAGACGCCGGGAGGAGCGCGGCCTGACCCCTCCCCTGCCTTCCACTGGCACCGCCGAGGGCTGGGGAGCGCGTCAGGTGCAGATCGACCGATTACACGTTGGCGAATAATTGTTTTCGCAATCAAGTCAGCTTGCACTTTCCAATAGTCCCTATATCTGTGGCTTCTGAGATGTAAGAGGATTTAATAGGAAAATGCCTTTTTTTCCCCGAATGCCCCCGATGTATGGTTATGCACCGAGTGTGACGGGCCTTTTGCATCACTGAGGAGAAACCGGGAAATTCCACATAACCCTCCCTAATTAAAAGCTTATTAGTTCTTCAGGCGAACTGCTCAGTAGCAGCCAGGGAATGAGCACCGTAGGCTGCTGCGAGGAGGCGGCTGAGGCGGCAGCTGACCGCGGACAGCGCCTCATCCGCGGCCGCGCCGCGTCGGGCAGTTGCGGACCGCGGAGCAAGTGCGTTCTCGGAGCGTTCCAGGATTCCTTGTGAGGACGCGGCGCTTTCGGGAGAGCGAGGCACGATCCCGCGCTTATCTCTGGCAGTGGCAGGTGGCGCCTGTTTTCGCACTGTTGCTGCGACCAGGCCGGAGGGGAAAGGCGGACGCTCCCGGGAGCAAGGCACGGCAGGAAGAGCCCCCGTGCCGGCTCAGGAGCGCCGCCCTGACCGAGCTCTGCTCCCATGCGCCTTCCCCCGGGCCAGGGCCGCGCCGCCCGCCCTGGGGGAACCGGCGCCGCCTCCCAAGCCCCGCTCGTCGCAGCGCCAGCCGCCGACCGGGCTGCCCTCGCCGGGCCTCAGGGAGGGCGCGAGGCTCGGGCGACGACGCCCGGTCCGCATCGATGCTCGGGCGGCCAACCGCACTCTGCGCTGCTCGCGGCGGGCGGGAGGGCGGTGCCGCCCACCCCCTCCCGCGTGGGAGCCGCGGGCGGGGCCGCGCACCGCGACGCCCGCGCGGCCCCGCCTCGCCCCGCCA
>JAOEGS010009073.1:23077-35791 GCA_025447755.1 Corythornis vintsioides | reverse complement strand
CTATCAATATGTTAAGGGTGAGTGTAGGGAGGATGGAGCCAGACTCTTCTCAATGTCATCCAATGACAGGACAAGAGTTAATGAGGAATCAGTTGGAGCACAAGAGGTTGAGGGGAAACACAAGGAAAACCTTTTCTCAGTGAGGGTGGCAGAGCCTGGAATGGGCTTCCCAGGGAGGTTGTGGAGTCTCCTTCTCTGGAGACATTCCAGACCTGCCTAGATCTGTTCCTGGGTGTCTTAGTCTAGGTGATCCTGCTCAGCCAGGGGCGTTGGACTAGATGATCTTCTAGGTCCCTTCCAACCCCTAAAATTCTGTGATTCTGTGTGATTTGTTATTTTATTAAACTTCATTGCAGGTAGATGATATAAAAATCAGGCACACCTTGGGTTCAAACTTTTCACACATTCCAACTGATCATGTGCTGCTACATTTCTCAAACAGGTTAATCAAGAACCAAATCCTTCACTTCTACTCCCCACTTCACTTTTCAGTTTTATCAGAAGATAATTAGGATGATGACAACACGGGCATGAATTGCCAAAGCGACCTTTTTTGTCTTTCTCTTTTATGGGTGGCTTCATCTTTCTATCAGATCAATTACTTAATTGGGCATCACTCCTCTAACATATCTCACTTAAAAAAATGTCCTCACCTTAAATAAACAGTCACACAGTCTCATTTTAGATTGAAGTCTGGAAGCTCATTATAATTGGAGTCTGTTTCTGTTTCTTTGACCACTTTTATCTGAGGATCAAGCTGCATGTAATGCAATCTTCTTTAATATGAATGAGAATGTTATCAAAATAAACCTTTTCTGCTGTCCCTTTTCCTCACTGCTTTCCTTAACATAACTTTAAATGAAATAATCGACTATTTATTAAAAAAATAATAATAATGGGGGGGAACCCCTGAATAAGCTAAGCTAGATTGCAAAAAAAAATTATATTCATATGCTATTTTAACTTTAGTGTTGTTGTTGAAACCTGCATTCAATTACATTGCAGTTGTACTGTTGAATATCTCTTATATAAATATACAATATCATACTAGCAGTGAAGTATAAGGTGGTTACAGATATGGTGTAGCGTAGCTGAGGGTCTCTTAGGACTGTTCTTCCATCTATTTTTATGTGTTTTTCATATACATTTGACTTAATAGTCTCCTTTAGTATCCTATTTCTTAATTAATACTTCTGCTGACAAAGTAATTTTTTAAAAAAAGTTATATGAGTAATATATCCAATTAATATCCAATCAGTTGTTGTTGGAGTATTAATGCAGCTGTGATGGTCATAGAATCATAGAAATGTCTGGGTTGAAAAGATAGATCACATTCATAGGTTGTCCCTTATCCACTGATGATCCCTGTCATAGGTTTGTCAGGCAGGATTTCCCCTTAGTAAAACCATGCTGGCTGTCCTTGATCACCTTCCTGTCCTCCATGTGCCTTATCAAGCCTTCTAGGAGAATCTGCTCCATTATCTTCTCAGGCACAGAGATGAGATAGAGAGACCATGCACATTTTCACATACACTGTTATATCATAGAATCATATAATGTATTGGATTGGTTATATATTTTCTTTTTCTATGTGCACAGTCTTAGGTCTGTTGTGCAGAACTACTCTGTAAGTTGTGAAAATTGTGTTTTTCTAAATGTGAACAAGGCAAATATATTACTATTTTGAAGCATAAGCATTGCACAGGAGAGTGCCATTCCTCTCCATATCAATGGGGTAGCTACCAGATGTCTCCTAGGTTAGGAGACGGCCTTCAACAATGAAGGATAATAGACAACTTAAGAACATCCATTCTAATGGGGAAAAAAACCCCAGCTGCCATTAAAAGTATCTTAAAAGTATGACAAACACTACAGATGAACTCTGTTTGTTTACTGTAATGGTCTGTTTTAAAATTACTATCAATTTTAACACTGCAGAGTAAAAGACCTGTGAAACACAAAATTAGGAGTTTCCAGTGCTTAGGCATTCATTCCTAAGCTCTTTGTTAATAGTAATGATTGAAAATATATATACATCCAAGAATGTTTTCACTCATCACTGGAACAGCTGTGTCCAAAATTGAATATGGCAGCTGTTTAGCAATACATGACAACACTAAACAAATGTTTAGACAAGGAGGATGAAAAATATTATACAAAAAAAAAATTGACTACTAGACTTCAGTAGGATGTATTTACAGAAAACAGTGCAGGAAGAATTGTTTCTTAATGTTTAATGCATTTTCCACACATAGGTTTGTCTCCTGAAGTATACCAACATTCTAGTCATTATTAATATGATGGACTTCATTTTGGTATATTAATATCAAAACTAAATCCTTCACTTATTATCATGCAGTCAACTTTTTATGAATTGAATATATGCTACGTATATTGTCTTTAAAGGTTTTACACCTGTGATAAATGGTTTCCACTGATTTCAGTATATCAGGTTTGTCATTGTGGTCAACTGCTTTTTTGCCATCAATTTGAACAGAGTAACCATTTTATTTTCAGTTCAGTAAGGAAATGAAAATAAAAGCAGCAGGAAAAAAAAAAAAAAAAAGAAAATTTACTTAATTTTATGATTTGGAGTGTAAAAAGATCTATACTAGGATTCTGGAAGGAACATCACCAAAGTTCTTGCACTGACAAGGTATTTTAGAAGTGTTTGTAGGGGAATGATGTCTTTTATGGGCTAATGATACCTTTAATTGGATATAACTAGGTCTAGCTGTCTTCAGTAATTCAAGATGTTTACATCTGTCAATAAAGTGTACAGACTGTTAATGTATCAATACTGTATTACAAGAGAGATTGCAAAAGAATGAAAATGCATTTAAGGCTAAACCAGTGTAGGATGGGGGGTTTAATGCAGTCAAGAAGTGAGAAATAGAAAACCTAGAGAAGGAATCTGTATGAGTAACAAGTCATTTTAATATTTTAAAGATTCTAATTGTGTGGTGATATATGATACAATGTTCAAACAATCACAGAAGAGCATTAGGGAGGAACTGAAAAAGAAAGCAAGATGGTTTTAGTTACCTGTATGACAAGTAATGGTTGGTGTCTCTTAATCTTTTCCCTAAAATTCAAAGGACAGTCCTGGTAGGGGGTTTAGTTTACTGACATCCCTGGTAGAGGCTTGTTAAAAATGAAAGAATTTCTAATTCGCTTTTTGAAAGAGGTTATAGAAGGGTCAGATTCTGGAAACATTAGTTCCACTGATGAGCATGTAACAGCTGTAAATTCTGTTTGCCTTAAATAGAATTTCTTGCATGAGTTATGACTTGTCTATTATACTGTGCCCCAGCTGAAGCTTTTCTATGTAACAAGGAATGATTTCTTAAGTCTGCGAATAGCTGTTTCCTATAATAATAAGAAAGACAGATTGGTTTGAAATCAAGGAAACCACAGAATTTTTCTGTGACCTGACTAGACTTTTTCACTAAGGCACTGAGTGAAAGTGACTTAAATAAGTCTACCTTATTTAAACTGTTTTTGTACAACACTGAGCTGTGTATGTTAGCACTGTGGATTTTTGATTTTGAACTGCTTTACAGCATTTGTATATTTTGTGAGTGTCAGTTTGGCTGAAGTTCAAATCTGCCCTACAAAGATATTTTGCCCTACCCAATCCAGAGCTGCTTCTCTTCAGTTGTTGCCTAGTTTGGGGCAGAAGCTGAGGAACGTATGTGCCAGCTTGAGTGCTAGAGTAAGGAGGGACTGGCCACCCCACATACATAGTTTTCTGACAAACTGGGCACAGGTGATACCATCTGCAGTCTACAGAGAAGATAAAGAACTGTCAAGAAGATAATTTTTACTAAGGTGGAATCCATTTTAAGAACTATTTTAACCACAAGTTCATAAATGTATGATCTCAACAGCTATTTAGATTAATAAAATTGTCTCAAAATCTAACAAATATATTCTAAACTAACAACTGAGTAATGTTTTCAGTGGGCACTTATTTGGAATATGTGCTTTTCAGCAACCGAAAATTTATTTTGTGGAGGGTTGGACTCTAAATACATTTGTGTAGGTAACATATCATCCAATGGAGGCACTGACTACTTTATAGGAAATATGCACGTTTACTTTTCTTTATAAAAATGGTCAATAACAGCCTCAGTATCAGGGTCTTTAAAAACCAAATATAAAACACTGTTATGTAATAAAAAATAAAAAATAAAATACTTGAAGTTGAAAAGTGCTGCAAATAGATTCCTTAAAAGTTTCAATAAAAGGTCTGCAAATCTGTCTAAATAAAGGAAGAAAAAATGCAAAAGCTTAGTTATTACAGAAAAAGATAATGGGGTCTCTTTGCACTTATAAATTAAAATACTTGGGTTTTATACTTCTGGAGTCAGGATTCCTTGAGGAAATAAATGTCTTGTAATGGAGTATTCATTCATTACCCAATAGATAAGAAAACCTTACCACCTCAGGAAAGCAGTTTGGTATGAGAAATGTGGACAAAACAATGTCTTACATCCTATTGACCTATCATTTGCTATCCACTGAGTTGATTTTGAGGCTCATTAGTTTGGTATAAAAGGAAAAAGATCATGTTTTTCTTGTTTCTAGATATGAAATTTGTGTATAACTTTTCCTAAAAGTCTGAGCAATTTTTTAAAAAAACTGAAGAAATGTACTTAAATGTTTGAGTAGTTGATGTATTTTTTTCCAACAGTAGAATTTTCTGGTCTTCAGCAGTAAACATAACACAAGTATTAGTTCTCAAAAAGAACAAAGTTTATAATAGTTAACAAAAGTGCATTCCTTTTATTTAATTGGACACTGAGACCAACTGACAGTGTTTTAGCTGTAAGTTTGATTAAACTTGGCACTCATTTCTATGCCTTAAACTACAACACTATTGAAACTGACTCATAAACCTACTGATTGTCATTTCCCAAATAAATCCAAAAGGCATGGAAATCAAATAATTTTTTCAGTTCCTTATGCAAATATATCAATATTACATACTGTGCATATATATAAGCATAACTCTTTATTGGATCCAATGGATTTTCCATCTCAACAGACTGTACTGAGCTGTCATTTGACCAGGGTCTAAGTAAGAGTGAGCAGATGAAGTATAGAAAGTGAAGCATTGATCAATTAGACACAATGAGAATATAAAAACATAGCCTTTCCATCAGTGTTTGCATAATTTCTGAACTTCATCCTGTCAGACTAAGCACTGTTTCCACCTGTTACCACCAAATTCTCCTGAAATCTGTCTGATATTGTATTTGATTGTGAAAATAATAGTACTATATGAAGTTTACCACAATAACAGAGATGTGTTTATAGACTTGCCTGCAGATAACAGTTATCAATAGACAGGTACAAGGTTCAGTTGTACCTGTACACATGTCTGACAGATTTCTCTGTCCTTTTCTTGGAGGTTTTTGTTGTGGGTTTGTTTTTTGTTTTTTTGTTTGTTTGGTTGGTTGGTTGGTTTTTTTTGTTGTTTGGGTTTTGTTTTTTTTTTTCATTTTAGACCTTATAAATGCTGTTTGGTGAAAATACCTTAATTTGTTAAATTATTCTCATAACAACATGCTTCAATGCACTCTTCAACCTTTTTTGACACATGAGAGTTCAGTAAGCAGTCCCCTGGGTTTCTAACAGCCCAGTTTCTTAACTTTTTATTTGTGACTTGCAAATAACATACTTGAGTATCTACTTTGTTGTAGGAATTTTTATAAATCATGGAATGTCCCATCCACCTGGGTTATTTCATCAAATTTGAATTTCAGAATCAGTAAAATAGGCCACATTACAAACACGGAATATATTCTGCTCTCTATGTTTCTACCGAAGGTAGTTTCAGCAATAACAGAGACAATGCTGTGATCCTGTGAATAGCAGCATATCCTCTATACAGAGACACGAATGAGCTCATTAATACCAGCTGTCTTTGGGATGAAAAAATGGCCCAGCATCCATGTTCTATTCAGTTCTTCATTTTTCAGAATAGACTTGCTTACTTAAGTAGTATGAATTAGTCCTGTAAGAGCTGGGACAGTGAAAGAGAACTGTATTGTCAGCTACTGCAGAACCATTAGAAGATCTGTTCATGGAGTAGGATATCGATGTACTATACTTTAGCCAGAGAACATCACAAAAAATGTCAGCTCAAATGGGGCAATATGTAGGTTAATTTTCCTAGCCTAGAATATGTGTCTATATGTCTTGGTTTTATGCCTTTTTGTTGGAACCATTAGTCTTTATCCTCCAACATCTTTCAGTCTGGTCATAGATCTGCATACATCTTTTCCTTAAGTGAGCATGACAAAAGGGCTAGAATATCTTCGAATATCTAAACTAGGTTTTATTGGATACAAAGAAGATGAACAATTTTTTAAAGAGGATATGCAGTAATATTGTGTCTAGTGTATATTAAAAAAAAAAAAAAAAGACAAGCACAAAAAAAGCCTTGAGAAACAATGATGCCCTGTGTCTTTTTCTACAGGGTAATATTATGTTTAGTACTTATCACTTGGTTTTCTTTATTGCGATATCACCTGCTGTTGTGGGTTGACTCCGGTCAGCATTTGAACACTCAGAGACTCACCTCACTACCCTCTTCCATATGACAAGGAAAAAATAGAAGGAAAATGGGAAGACTTGTGGATTAAGATAAAGACAATTTAATAGGTACACCAAAAGCTGTGCCTGCAAGAAAAGAAAAGAAGGAATTCATTCATTACTTCCTGTCAGCAGGCAGATGTTTAGTGTCTTCCTGGAAAGCAAGGTCCCAGCGTTCATAATGGTGTCTTGGAAAGATAAATGCCATGATCAAAAAGGCAATTGCTGTTAAGGCAATGACAAAGAAGGGAAACCAGAAATTCTCCCAGCCAAGGGTCACTCTGGAAATCTGATTTCCAACTTAAACACTTCTTATCCTGATGCAAAAAAATATAAATGGCTAACTAAGCAAAATCAAGAACTACACCCTATTGTTGTTCTCTCTTACTTCTGGCTTCCTGAGTAAGTGGATTTGAAAGGCTTGTTTGAGAGTTAAGTAGCAATGATAATCTAGCTAGTCAGTTCTTTATTCAGCCTTGTGAAGGACATGTAAGTATTGTTTGGTCTGGTCTAATGTAATAAATGTTCAGTTTGAGCAGAGCAAGCAGTATGGTAATTTTAGTGCCTTTGGCATGATACAGAAGTCTCTGCCACAAAAGGCACATTACTAGAGGAGATTCCAAAGTACATCAGAGAGACCTTTATGTTTCCTAAAAAACGTGTTTTGCTTTATCTCACTTTTGCTAAATGTTGATTCTTTGCATTCCATTGAATGAGGACCTTAACATGTTATAGAATTATTTTATACAAGACTGTAATTATAATTTGTGGTTAATTTTACCTGCCCCAGAAAGCTGCAAGAGCTTTTTCAAAAAGTTAAGTTTTAAGTAACTGTATCACATGTACTTATAGAATAATGTGACACATCTTAAGACTGTAGGAATAAAAGGGATAGGAAGCACAAATGTAGACTAAGAGCTTTCTGCTCTTAGAAGTGTAGCTGAAGAGATTTCATGGAAGTAATAAGAACAATTATTTTCTGGTAAATGATCCTGATGATCACTAAATACTTGCAAATTCAGTTATTTGAAAATAATTGTTTTTGGTAAGTGATAATTTTGTTGTCCTACTACAACCTGTAACACAGTATTGTTTAATATACATCTACTCATCCCAAAATACATAGGCAAGGGAGATGAGAGAATTTTGAAAGATTATAGGACTGTGGTTTCTATCAAAGCCAATGTATGAGGTACCTTCACAGAAGTTTTAACTTGACTTGAGTGCCTTGACAGAGATAAGACTGTAAGTTAATTACCTAGTCTTCATACTAGGACAGACAAGTTGGAGCTTCTCTATCAGTATAATTCTTCCAATCATTGCCAGCTCCAAGTGACAAGGTAAATGTGGAGCAAATCACAGGACAGATAAATTAGTCCTTGGCCTCTGATTGCTGAATTCTCTCTGACCATACAGATGTTATTACATAGACAAAATACACATGGCCACTCTAACATATAGGGAATTTAGTAATTCAATAGCAGAAGGTATGTTGTTAGATCAAATATTCACTTATTAATAAAGAGGGACCAATATGATTGAAGAAAAGTTCTGTGTGTTAGAGATAGTATGATTTGCTTTGATCTCAATAGTTGGGCAATATTACTTGTTGTTCAACATCAGAGAGAAACTAAAACACCTATTTGCCAGAAGCCTACAGACACAGAAATGCACTTCTTAGGTAAGTTAATGACAGATGTATCCAGGAGATATTTCAGGTAAACAATGGCAGTACATTACTGGCCTACCATCAGATTAATTATTTACTGCTATAAGAAATTTATCTTTCTGAGCAGAACATACAAGTATTGTTAAAGAACATAACAGTCACTTTCTAAAGGTTCCTGCCTCATAGTCTCATTAGTCTTCAATGCCTTTTAAATGATAAATATTTTTAAACAGAGTGCTTAAGAGAAGGACAGATATTTGATGAGTATCTAAGACGGTTTCAGGTGGGAAGGGGCAATTTTGTGTGGTTTGTTTCAATTTCTTCATGAGAAGGCCTTACATAACCATGATATCTGCCTTCACTACTTCAGTTATTTTTTCCTTATTCTCTTAGGTGAAAACATTACTATCTAGAAGATACTTACCTTCATATACAATCTATAGAACTAAAGTCAACATCTGTGTTTTACAGATGCAGAACCAAAGCAGAGATACTAATTGGCTTTCCAAGCTCACAAAGATTTTGGGCAGATTAGCTCAAGTTCAAGGCTAATACTATACTCACTGGAGGTGTTCTGAGCTTTTTCAATACATTTACTCTAACATAGCTGTCCAACTATGATATGGGCAGTAGGTGAAAGGAAAAAGAAAAGCATATCCAGGCTGGACAATGTAAGGCTGATAAGAAAGTTGCTTAAAGAAAACACAAAACACAGCAAATAGCCACAACCTGAAGGTAGTGGCTCATCTGCTCACCTGGCTACTGCTCACCTGCCAGAGCTCTGACAAAGCTAATAACATCAACAGTTTTAAACCTTAAAATACACTTTGTCCTTAAATATGCTTATGGTGCTGTATCCAAGGATCAAGAAACTAATCAGGGTAGCAGATAGCTGTTATTTCCATTACTTCCCTTTAAACTGTAAAACTTTTTTTTATTTTTTTTTTTTTTTAATAAGGAAAGTCTCAGTTGGAACTGAGCATGATTAAATTATTAAATCAGAGCTCTATACTTAGAGTTAGGTCATGATCTGACCACTGGAGTGAAGAATCTGTCAGGATTGAATCACAATAGATTCCGAAGATGCAAACCATCCAAGAGCCACAAAAGTGAAAAGTCTCAAAACAGACTTTTTTGGCTACCCTTTCCACCTCTTGCCCTTGTTTTTTTTTTCCTAGTCATTGTGTACTACTAAATGATCTGTCTGAACTGGTTACTTCTTCAAACAAGTAATTTGAAAATGCTTTCAACAAACATGCAGATTTCTTTTTTCTTTTCCTTCCTCTCCATGGCTTTGCTATGCAGAGAAGCAAGCAAAATTGAATAAATACATAGCTTGGAATTCTTAATGAATGTAAGATATAGCTGGAAAATAACTTCATTGAGAATTTGTTGTGTTTTTCTCATTGAAACCTCATCTTCTGGATTATGCTATGGTTCTTTTATTATAAGCACACTAATCATATGCATTCTAACTGGAAGTATTTTATTATTCATGAACAATCAGAAGGAACACTGATAATTTTCAAAACTTCAATTACATTTTAAGGCTCATGATGTTAAAGGAATGTGTGTGTGGAAACCCCTTGTTTTGTCCATAAAAACCATGAGCAAATTTGATATAAAAGAGACAGAAAGAACCCTCATGTGGCCATTTTATGAAGCATTTTTCCTGATTCTTTTTTACTGTCAATCTCTAGATTAGAGAGAGAAATAACTAACTGCCCTCTACCAGAAATACATAGCAGCTCAAAGATTAATTAAAAGTTAACTTTTAATAGCAGCTTCAAGAAATGTAATGGTGAGCTGTAGTCTTAGTACAAATGACTTGTTAATCAGATAGTTCTTATGACTTGCAACATAAATTCACATATAGATTAAGAAATATGAATATATATGTATTTTTTTTGTCTTTGAAGGTAGAAATGTCTAACCCATTTTCTCTCTGGGATTTCCTTTGACTGATATGATACCTTTAGCAGGGGCAAAACTGATCAACCTGAAAGATCCCTGCTGAACTCAATCAACAGGCTGAACATGACTTGTCAGCGTTTTCTTCTTTCAAAGTCACTAAAAATCTTATAAACTCTTTTCCACCCATCATTGGATTAAACAGCAATATGGTCAAAAATAAATATGTCTCAAGAGAAGGTAAAAAAAAAAAATACAGTAAATGCATCTGATGGGGAAATGGTGCTGGAAAAGGTCCATTCAGGGTCATATCTAAGGACTGTGGCTCCTATTCTGCTGCAGTTTGCTATATTTATTGCTGAAGATAGACTGTTTCATTTGGAATCTCTATTACATCACTCCTTGCCTATCTTTTTTGTCAGAACATGCTTCTTATAGGATTAAAGGAATCAGGAAGAAGGAATTATGTATTTAATGTTCTGAAACAGAGATGTTCAGTCTGCATCTAAGAAACTGTGAATTAAGACTGAGAAAGAAAAGATTTGTTTCTTTCTTCCACTACAAGTTTAGAAACCCCAGCTTGTGCACCATGGGAACATGCATAGCTATAAAGAAATGTGGTTTTGTCAGTCACTCAGGACATACTATAGGCTAAGAGAAAAAAGTAGAAACTGGGACTCAAGTTAATATTTATCTCTACCCAGGGTTAAACAAATTGGGAATTAGAGCATTTTTGTTATGTATCGGTGATTGACAAGGAATCTCTGAGAATAGGTAAAGCAACATGTGCCATATAGTCACTTTCTCCTCAGCTATTTAGTGACCTGTACTTGGGGAAAAAGAGTCACAGAATCCGAATAGTCTGAAATTTAGGATCATCACTACAGCAGGGAATCCCTAGTAGTAATTTATGACATGTTTCTGCTTACTTTTGTCCTGTCTACAGTTCATGTAATCAAGGTGACAAGGAAACCTTTTCCAAGGGCCCACTTTTACCCTTGGATTTCAAAACAGCGTGTGTTCATGGAAGCAAACACTCATATGCTGTCTTTTCAGTATATAATATGATTTAAATATATCCAAGCACTTCTCTACCAACCCTCCCTTCATTCTTTCAGATGATAGGATACAGAGCATGCTCCAAGATGGAGAAATAGATGCATCAAAAACCTTACAATGTACCTCTTCTCTTCAAATTACCAGATTAGTTTTGAAGGCTCAAATTTTTCTTTTTCCTAAAAACATAGAAGTGCTGACTTTTCAGTTGCTTTGAACTGCCAGAATGGCCCTAAGCAGTCATATAAAGGCTAAGAATCTGGATCAGAAAGTTTGGAATTAATTCAGTAAACCATCCCAATTTCCTATGCCATACCAGATCACATTGCCAAAGGAATAACATCCGCTGCTTTGGTGCTGTGCAGCACAGCTGTGTGACTATTCAAAAGTACATTTGAAAACTGCAAAATCAGCAAGCTTCATTTGCATGCAGTTCTAGTTTCTGAAATAGGTCTAATTTAGCAAACACCCCACAGGAATAGGAAACACTATGAACATATTGAGATAATTGAGAAAATTCAGGGAATAAATGCAGGGAGTTATTATGTACACTAATCATTATTTCTCTCACTTATTCCAATTTGTTTCGCCTGCTTTTGTTTAACTGTTCCTTTTTTCTTCTTACATTTTTACTCTATTAACCTATGTAACAAAGGCTTATGAGATACAATTAAAAAAGGGACTTGTGAAATTTATTTTAATACAAGAATTATATATTGCTATTGTATTTTGGTGGCATTTGTAATTACACACTAGGATGAAGCCTATAAGGATTATGAATCTTTCTATTTCAGAATGATTGTCATATGCTCTTAGGAAAAATTTTTCCCTCTATAGAGAATATTATATAGCACATTTATATGTATAAAAAGGATTTCATGCCTCTGTATGAAATATTTGGTTAGGTATTTATTTATTCATTTATTCATCAATTCATTCTATTTCGGTAATACTTCAGGAGCTCAATCAGGGGAACTATTGTGCTAGGCACTGAATAAATGAAATCCAAAAAATCCTTGATCCAGAATATTTACAATGAATGATGCAACTGTAGAATTAAATACTATCTTAGTTTCTAAACAGACAATTAACCCTTTCCAGGCATGGTAATTCTTAAGACTTGCCACAGGCCAATGAATTAGCAGTAAAGGAAAATCATGAAGTGCAATAATAAGAAGAGCTTGTAAATTGAAGGTATTCTTCTTAAAATGGCTTCTAAACTTTTCACAGTAACAGTGAAGGAAACCTGGTCCCCACATAGTCAGCCAGTACTTAATTGTATCTCTATTCAGTATTTCATGTTAAGCAAAATAGTAAGAGTTCAAAGCCATCAGTTTTGGTACTTGATATCTGTGAAGAAGACTATTCATTAAGTTGTCATGATATATTATATGTGATATGCATTAGGAGAACTGTGGCCAGTAGGTCAAGGGAGGTTCTCCTCCCCCTCTACTCTGCACTGGTGAGACCCCACC
>JAOEGS010009072.1:0-14247 GCA_025447755.1 Corythornis vintsioides | reverse complement strand
AAAAAAGCTTTGTATGCTCATTTTTTAAAATTCCTTATTATTAAGATTTTTCTTTTAATTTTTTTTTCCCCTATCTTTTTTTTTTTTTTTTTTTTTTTTTTTTTTTATTAAGGGGATATAGGTAATAGCATAGATGTATTTTTTACTCCTTTGTATTACGCTGTGGACTGGAATAGTTAATCTGTTTTAGATATTTCAATTTAGGAAGGATGTGACCAATTGAAATGAGTTCTGAGACAATTAAAAAGGTCATTCAGTTATCTCATTAGAATTTTATTAGTTTAAAAAAAAAAGAGTAGACAAATGAGACTTTGAAAATGTAAATACATAGTGGCAGAGAATACTATTTAGTTGTTTTCATGTTAGTGGTGGGTAAGATGATGAAAATAACTTCATAGTAAAGAAAATCTCAGCTGAGTGCAAGGAAAAGCTTTGTGAAAGTGTGAGATACTGGAGTGGAGCCCTGCTAAGGTTAAGGAACTTCCTTCAGTGGAAACTGTTAAAAGCACTTTAGAGGTTTTCTAGACATAAGTTGGACAGCTTGGACTAAATGGTTGCTTGAGGTGGTTTCTTTCTGTTCCTATGCTAATTTTAAGAACTTTTTATTTGCAAATTTACTGTTTCTTGTTTGTAAATCAATATACCTTAGTTGAGACACAGTAGTTTGTCCAGTGTGCCCTGTCTGAAATTCAAGGAAAATTAAAAATGGTTATTTCATTGTTTTGGTTTAGGCTAAAACATTCATTATGATGAGTTATGATAATAACCTTCATATTTATAATGACTTAATAATATATGCATGGTTAGGTATTTGCAAGTCTGATAATCCAGCTGTGTGGTGAGATAATGAACATAGCCTGTGTTCATCCTTGTTATGTGGGTCATAAGTCATAGCTTATGGTTAGTGTAGTGCTCTTGTTGACTGGTTCTGATGTTTGCCATTTCTGAGATAAAGCAAAAATGGTTCACCACTGGATGCAGTTTATAAGATGCGGAAATGTGAATAGTAATTTTAACAATACAGTGAAACTAAGTTTACTTCTCACTAACACTTTTATTTATGACGCCCAGGAATCCCAGGTTTTTCTCTCTTTTACTCCCAGATATATTTATGAAGATGAGATAGAATTACTTCTGTAGGGCAGAAATTTATTACAGTATGTTCTTGTTGAACTGTTTTTTTTTTTTTAAGACTATGCTTTATTTGTAAAAAAACAAAAATATAATTATGTAGCTGAAGTGTACATTATTTGAATGTATAGCTGTGTTTACAGCAGCACAGATGACTTAAACTTGTTTTTGCTGTGGAAAGTAGTCTAGTTTTTCTGTATCATGTAACATAAGTGACTACAAAAAAAAAAACTTTTAAGATAAGATAAATAATCTAATCTAGATGCATTTGGTATCTTGCATGGAAAACGCAACAAACAGGCAATTATGTATGTATAGGCTAAAATAATGCTCTCTTTCTTATTTTAGGGACCTGTGGGATTTAAGAATCTCTCCTAAGACAATTTGCCGCTTCTGCAGCCTTCCATCTTAGTGTGCAGTTGATGATTTCACTTGAAATACGTAGCTGAAGAAACTTAACAGTAGGTGAGGTGTAATTGCTTTTTAAAAATGGTAAAAGTTCAGCAGTGCGTAACAGCTGACAGGACACCTAAGAAAAAGCCATATATTTGTGACATTTGCTATAAACAGTTTGAAACTCCATCAAAATTAGCTAGGCATTATCTGATACATACTGGTCAAAAGCCATTTGAATGTCATGTATGCCATAAAACATTCAGGCAGTTGGTCCACCTGGAGAGGCATCAGTTAACCCACAATCTGCCTTTTAAGTGTATTGTTTGTTATAGAAACTTCAAAAACTTAATCACTTTCTTAAAGCATCAGCAGCTTCATAATGAAAATTATCAGAATGATACCAAGCAAGCAGAAAACTCTGTGAAGTCTGAGCAAGACAGGGTCACTTGTGGCATATTTCAGTGTTCTACATGCTGGAAATCTTTTAAAAATGAAGAGAGGTGGATGCTGCATCAGTGTCTGAAGGTTGATCATCTACATGGTGCCAGAAGAAAGAAGGCTCATGCTTGTGAATCATGTAACAAGACATTTCCATCAAGATCTAAACTAGAAAGACACTTCCTTATTCACACTGGCCAGAAGCCTTTCAAGTGTTCTTCATGTGGTAAATCTTTCAGACAGTCAACACACTTGAAAATCCATCAGCTCACACATACAGAAGAAAGACCTTTTCAGTGCTGCTTTTGTCAGAAGGGGTTTAAAATACAGAGCAAACTTGTGAAGCACAAACAGCTTCATGCCAGAAATAAGACTTATCCCAGTATTTTATACAAAGCAAAGACTCTTAAATATTCCAGACTATACAAACTGTTGGAAGGAAAGAGAGGTAGTTTTGAGAATTCTGGTACTTATAAGGTGCAGGAGAATGATCCACATGATGCTCACTCTGTTTATATTGTACCATTTCAGTGCCCAGCATGTGAGCAGTGTTTTGAAACAGAGCAGGTTCTAAAATTGCACAAATGTTACCTGAAAGATGGCAAAAGATCAAATAATGGTACAACAGCATGCAGCCACACAGTCAGCATGAAAAATAAGATCCTGATGAAGCTGAAGCGGACTGCAGTAAAGGCAACAGATTTTTCTCAGACTGACAGAAAAAATACAAAATCAGGTCACTTTAAAAGTCCTGACCTGGTTGCAGCTAGAGATCAGTGCAGTGATCAGCATGCTTCGACTAAATCTTTCAAGGATTGCCATAGCAAGCTTGACATGCACAAGGCACTTCATAATCAGATGAAAAGAACTCTTGGTGTTCCATTACTTTGGCAAGAGCACCTGCAACCTCACAACTTTGGAACTAATTTAAAAGGTACGCTTACTGGTGAAAGCATGTTAAACATCGATGATTCATTGGATAATAAAGATGATGCTTTTTATTGTTCATCCGGTGATGGTTTCTTTGATAATGCAGAAGTAGTTCATGGTGCTTTTTCAGCTTCTGCTAAAAATATACGTAACAGACACAAAGTGTGTAAATGTGACAGATGTGAAAAAATCTTTCCGTCTTCATCCAAACTTCAAAGACATTACCTTATACACACGGGACAGAAGCCCTTTGGCTGTAATGTTTGTGGGAAGACATTTAGACAGTCTGCTCACTTAAAAAGACATCAGCTCACCCATACTGAAAAGAGACCCTATAAAAGCCCCATTTGCAAGGTAGAACTTAAAAACCTGAACAAACTTTCCAATCATCAGGGAGATCACATTGAATGTAAGTCTTCTCAGCCTGTGGGTTATTCAGGTTGTTCTCAAATACCTTCACAAGCATCTGGCTTTCAAGAATTTGAGCTGATTCAGTCAAACCAAGCAGCTGAAATCAAAGTTGAAGTTGAGTCAGGGGACTCTGTTCTTGACACCAGCCACAGAAACACGCAGAAGTATTTGCATAAAAAATTGCTGGAAACAGAGCAAAGCTGCTACAGCTACCAGCGTGATTTCTCTGAAGGTACTGAAAAAAGTGAAGCTGTTAACAAATTGTATCAATGCAGCGTCTGCTTTAAGAATTTTAAATCGCCTTCTAAGCTTGAAAGACACTACCTAATGCATGCTGGACAGAAGCCGTTTGAATGTTTACTTTGTGGTAAAAAATTCAGACAGGCCCCACATCTGAAAAGACATCACCTTATTCACTCTAAAGAGAGCTGAGAGCTGAGTTCCACTGAGCAACAACTGGAGAATATATTCTTTTCATCAAAACTGGATAATGTTCTATTAAATTATATGTAAAATTTTTTGGTTGCATAATTATTGAAAAGCTTATGTTAGACTGAACAATTGACTGAAGGGAATTATCTTTTTCTATTATGGAGATGACATGGTGAAGAGTTAATTTACTGCCTTCAGAGCTGTCTACCTAATATCATTTGTGATGAATGTGAGATATTTAAAACAAAATTGTGCAACAAAAAAAAAAGTGCCACTTTGCATTTTTTTCCCTAATTAATTTATAAATACATGTTATCAGTAGTGCTGCAGTGGAATAATTTTTAAAGTTAGACCTTTCGCCATATAGTGTTTTATGATATTATGCCATCCAATTATAATTACCAGAAAAGTAAAAATATAAGGTAATTTCCAGAATACAGAAACAAAAAGGTCTTTGTATTGTTTTCTGGCTGGCTTTATCTTGCAAACAAAAGACATATACTGTGTTTTCACCTTAGTTTAAAAAAATGTTATTTTTAGATAAAACCTGCAAAAAAAAGAAGGAAGTAGAAAAAGGAGAAAAAAGTTTAATGAAGAAAAAAAATGATGTGGCACTGTAGAATACTTGAAAGAAAAAAATAAGTGCTTTGTAATGTGCATGGAGATCTGTGGATGAGGAAGAAGATTTTTTTCCTCTTAATGATAAAAATGTAAGTAGACAATGCTAAATTAGCAGGGTTTGCAATCAGTCTCTTTCACCACTTCGTTACCTCCACTTCTTTGTATATCCCTTGCCTTTTTTTTTTTTCCAATTTGTACAATACTGAACTATTTTTCTGCAAGAAAGAGGACAACAAATTAACATTAGAAATGGGCTTGCTCTCTGTTCAGTCTCTTTCTAGCGTGCGTATTGCACCAGTAAAAGAAATGTCCTCTAAGATGCGATAATAACTCAGACAAGCAGTTCTGTCAGGAAGTCAGTCATGTTCTTGTTACATTAAATACAAGAGACTGAAAATTACTTTTAGCTCATATTAAGTAATTCTGATTTTTGTATTAATAGAATCTGTTGTTATACTTTCTGGTAAGTAGAGAGCTTTGCCCACTGTGCCTGTGGGGCTGGCAAAAAATGTAAGTGCAGTGGAGATTTTCTCATTATAAACAAAGATGAAAATTGTGTTGGTTTGGTTTTGTTTTGGGTTTTGTGTGTGTGTGTGTGTGTGTGTGTGTGTGTGTGTGTGTGTTTGAAATTTTTTGTTTTGTTTCCTCCTCTGAGGAAAATACCTTTTACCTTTAGTTACTTTCCTTTATTAATTAACTTCTGAATAGTTTAAACCTGATTTCTTTTGTTTTACTCCTATGTCTAAATTAATATGTCTGTAAGATATGTGTCATTCTTTTAGCTATTTAAATATATCCATATTTGTTTAAGTAAAATGATTTGGATTGGGTTTTTTTTTTCAGCTTTGAAGTGATTTATCTAGGTTTTTGCTGTGGTGTGAGCTTTGTAGTATTTGATATAAATGAAGGGTAAAGAAAAGGAAGCTTTTATTTTATTTTCGTATATGTTGTTCTTTCCCATTTTCACAGAGAATATAAACAGGAAAGATACTCGGAAACAATCAGTAGTTACTATGATTTTTGTATGATAGACAAAATATTATGTATGTTAATAATGACTAGACATATATACTAAGATTTTTTTTCCCTATGTGAATTGTTTCATATTGAAAGACAAAATACTGTATAAAATGTTTTGAAGAGTGTATTGTAGACCTCTTTTTAAATACTTGTAATAAACTATTTTATTTATTTTGTACTCTTTGTGTAATTTGTGCAAGCAAGTTTTGAAACTGTAACATTCAATATGAAGAAAAGTTTAAGACTACACATTGAAATAACTACTTTGCATGTCAGAACAATACATTTTGTATTGCTATAGAAATAAACAAATACATTTAAAAGTAGTAAGATCTTTCTTAAGGAGCCAGTCATTTTTTAAAAATACTATGTTTTAGAGTAATGTTTAGAGAAGAATAAACTTTGTATGTTCTGCAAATACCAATAACTTTTCCGGGATGAATAGACATGTGGGAGGTGTTACTGTCTGATTAATTTGGAAACTGATGTGTTCTTTGGTCACCATGGGATTTCAGAAGGGCAGTAAGGGCCACTTTATCTTGCTCTGTAACTTCTATGAAAAGTTTTATATCAGTATAAATTCACAATTTTTGGAGGATTGTAGCATAAACTAGCTAGGAAGGGGTAAAATGTTTTCTAAGAGTCAGGGAAAAAAAGTCTACGGTTGAAATTCTGTCTATTTTGAAGTTAACAGTAAAATTCTCCAAGTACCTTTGAGAATTTGAGCTGGAATTGTTTTCCCAGTGTTAATATTTTGTGTTAGTACATTAGTAATTTTCCATAACACTTCAGGAAAGTTAAAGCCATCAGTCTTTGAAGTAACTTTGGTGGGAGAGACATTGCCTATGGTTTTGTTAGAATGAGCTAATCTTATAGTACTGAAGTAGTGGATTTTTTTTTTTATATATTTTGAAGATTATATACTGAACCAAAGAATGTTTTAGAAAGGAAACCAGTGAGTCCTCCTTTATTAATATTGATCTCCCACCCCCCAAGGAGGACTTCTCAAATTGTGTGAATTAAGCTTTGAAATAGTTCTATGTGAAATGAAAGAAGGGTCAAATGTTTTAAAACAGGAAGAAAAAAGTAAAAGTTGTTTGGGGTTTTTTTTTTTTAAGACAAAGTATTAAATTCACTGTAACTGTAGTGCTGACCATATTGTCCATTTTCTATCTATGAACTGTGGATATGGATAACTTAAATGTTTATGAGCGGGCTATCCTTGAAATGTTTGCAGAAAGTCAAAACTTGCAATATATATATGTATTCCTATACATGTCTAGGAAAAAAATCAAAAAGAAAAAAAATGCCATCATAAACCACAGAAAAACTGTTTAATCACTTTTATAGCTGCTTCTTACTGTTTGGTTTCTCACTTGTCTGTGATCTGTTCTCATTAGTATATCCAGAGCAAAAAGAAAAGTTAGTGAGGCAAATGGGAGATAGAAAAGAAATGCAGTTACAGTGAGACAGTAGGCTTCAAAATGAGATGCTGCATCTAATATTTAGTTTTCCTGGGTGCCTTCTAGTATAAATGTAAAACTCAGTCATAATCTCGCAACAACAGCTCTCTGGAGTAACACTTGGATAACTGCAGTTGGATGACTTAATCAATAAAGACTATGGGTTTGGTCCTTCTAATGGCCCCTTGTAATGATGTTGAAAATGCCTAGATCTCCTAAATAACTAAAAGGGTCATGGTTCATATTCCTAGCACAAGGTTTTGTGGATTTTTAAAGTGCAAGTTTTAACTTAATAGCCTAGTTTTATGGTCTGATGGCTATGGATTAAATGTATCTAAGCATCAGTTATCATAAGGAAAATTGAAATTACAGAAGTGACTTTTCTGTGCTCTCATATACCTTGTTTTCTCAAGGTTGAGCGAATGAATTGTACTACTTCAGATAATGACTAGTACTGTCAAGCAGCTTTTAAACAGCATCTTTTTTAGCATTTGCTAAAATGTGAATTTTCAAACTCCATGCAAGATAAGGAGAAATTAGTCGTATGCCAACAAAATCACTCAGGTAAATTAATCGTTTCCTTGTTCAGAAAATGCTGTTCTAACATTATAGTGTAATTATGTCAGCCCTGAGTTATCACAAGTCTTTGAATGCTGTTTTACTTCAGTATTCTGCCATTCCAATTTCTGTCTGCTTCCAGGGTATATTAATGTGTTTAAATGATTCTCCTACACACCTGACATAGTTTGGATATGCAGATGGATTTTTTTCCTCCTCACTGGAATCCTCCCAGTGTCCCTGGTCCCAGTTTGGATCTCTGTAAACCCCATATATGACTTATGGAGAGTCATGGAGCTGGTTGTTGCACATGTGCTACCATGGCATATGAAGCAATGCCTGAGGGGTGTGTGTGAAGATGAGACAAGCTGACCAGATGTGATGTAGACTGTGGCCTATCATTTTCTGTGGTCTGGCTGTGTAGGGTAGTAAGAGCATAGGAAAAGGTGGATATCTAGCTTTGCCTATGGCTGCTCCACCAAATGTGGCACTGGAATGAGCCTTGGTGATATGGTGAAAGAAGGGAATACAGAGAATTATGTGGCTGCTGCTATATAAAAAAATAAAATTCTATTCCTAAGCTAAAGAAACCAGCTATATATGGTGTCTTCCATTTGTCCTGCTAATGCACTGCACTCAATTCCTATTAATATCAATGAAAACACTATCTGCTTGATATGCAAATTTGCATTAGTTTATTTGTGCATTTAAAAAAAAGTATAACTTTTAATGCTTGGTATGTGCTTTCAGATATAGCTTGCTTGAGCTACAGAAACTCAGACAATTTCCTCCATTTTTACTTTATTTTGATTCTAAGAGGACCCTGAAAATACATCTGAGCAGAGAGGTTCTTGTTAGTTACTATACAGTCCTACTAAACTGAGTAGAAAAATCAAAACATGTTATGATTTTTTCATGACATTGAAAGCAATGTTGGATTACAATCTTGGCAACTTTGTTTCCCATAGTGCATTTTTATCTTGTATTTTATACTCAGGTACTTGCATAATGAGAATAGCTTCATAGGAATTTCTTCAGGTTTTGAATAGAATGTCTGATGGTAGTCATGGTAGTGTGATTAGCAGAGGAAAAAAATGTCCATTTGTCAATAAGCTAAAGTGGTATAATAGTTTATATCACAGTAGAAGGGGTTTTTTTTCAGTAAAAGATGTTACTAAAAGTTGTCTTTTTTTTTTTTTTTTTTTTTATCACACCAGTGTGAATTTTTCTGTTTCCAGTAGGTGTTCTGGTTTATTGGAATTTTTATCTTCTCGTAAAATCCTGACATCCTAATGTAACCGTCAACCAAAATCCTAGAAATTATAGAGAAAAGCAAGGATGAAAGCTTTAAGAGACTGGTGCTAGCTCTCAGCATCTCAGAATTGTTCTTCCTTTATTAAATTTTATGCTTCATATTTGATATGCTTCAGTTTTGTCTGCAATCTGAACTTCTTTTTCTATATTGTGAGAAAGGGTACGGGACTGAGAATCTGCTTTTACAATGACGCTGCAAATAGAATCACAGAATGTGTTTCCGGACCCGATGTCCTCCTACCCTGGGTGGTGGTTCACTCTCACAGTCCCAGCCAACACCCTCTGTGATTTGGGTGGTGCGGTTTGAGTGGTCACCAGTGAAGACTGAGGCAAAAAAAACCATTGAATACTTCAGCCTTCTCCACATCCTTGGTTACCAGTATCCTTCCAGAGAGGCCCCACATTCTCTCATTTTACTTTTTTCTCTTACGTATCTATAAAATCCTTTTCTCTTATTTCTAATATCACTGGCCAGGTTTGACTCTGTCAGGGCCTTAGCTTTTCTAACCTGGTCTCTGATTACACAAGCAATTTCCTTGTAATCATCCCAGGTTACCAGTCCTTGCTTCTGTACTTTGTGTGTTCCCATTTTATATTTTATTTTTGCCAGGAGTTCTCTGTTTGTCCTTATAGGTCTCCTGGTGTTTTTGTCTGCTTTCTTCCTTTTAGGAATTCAATGCTTTTGAGCTTGGAGATGATCCTTCAAGTCAACCAGCTTTCTTGGGCTCCCATTCCCTACAGGGCTTTATCCCATGGCACACTAGCAAGGAGGTTCCTGAAGAGATTAAAGTCAGCCCTTCTGAAATCAAGAGTTTCAAGCTTGCTGAGCTTTGCCCTCTTAGCTGCCCTTAGGATCTCAAACTCGACTATCTCATGGTCACTGCAGCCGAGGCTACCCACGAGTTTGACATTACCCACCAGCCCTTCCCTGTTGACAAGAATGATGTCTTAACATAGCACCTCTCCTCGTTGTGTCCTCTATCACTTGGAAAAGGAAGTCACTATCAGTGCTTTCCAGGAATCCCCTGGATTGCTTGTTCCCCGCTGTGTTGTTTTTCCAACTGATGTTGGGGTGGTTAAAATCCCCCATGAGGACCAGGGCTTGTGAATGAGTAGCAACTCCTATCTGCTTATGAAGGGCCTCATCCACTTGTTCCTCTTGATTAGGTGGTCTATAGCACACACCCACTGTAAAGTCTTCTACCCTTCCCGTGACCCTGGTCCACAGGCACTCAGTTCTTTCATCGTCACTTGCCAGGTGGAGCTCCATGCATTCTACCTGCTTATTGATATAGAGGGCAACACCCCCTACTTGTTTCCCTGCCTGTCCTTCCTGAACAGTTTATACCCTTCTAGTACCAACAAACCCATTGCAGGAGTCATTCCACCATGTCTCTGTGATGCCAATCATGTCATAGTGCTGCAGACTCACAAGCATCTCCAGCTCCTCTTGTTTTAGCCAAGCTTCAGGCATTCATATAAAGGCATTTGAGTTGGGCCCTTGATAAGGTACCTGGAGCCCCCTGATGATACTCAGATGTTTCCACAGCAATCAGCCTCTCAACGACCACTGTGCTCTGCCTGCGACCTGTCATGGCACCTTGATCCCATGCCAATTCACAGGATTGTACAATAATAGACTTAACTTTCCATAACATTTCTCATGTTGGCACTAGAAGGAAGGAAATAATTTGCCTTAGAATCTCATTTCAGTGACAAAGGCCTTGTGTTCTTCCATCAAACAGATTTATGTCACCATTTTTTTATTATTCACTATAGAAATTTAATCCTACAACATCCTTTCACACAATTTATAGAAAATATTTTTAGAGCTTCACTGGCTATTGCTCTTTTATCTTCATACCACTGTACTGCTCCAGTTGTAGAATCCTAGCCAAAAGTCTCTGAAGATAATTAGAATAGCCCAGAGTCTGGTCTAACTTGAGCTGTTACCCAACTGTGCGCCCAGCAACAGAAAGCTAAGAATGACATGAACTCCTGTATTTCCCCACCTCCTTCACTAGAAGCACTGCTTGCTATTCTGGGATATAAAAGCAGCTGGGTTGCTGAATTAACCATATTTTTCTCTAGTCATGAGCTCAGAATTTCTGTTGAAGTTACTGTAAGTTTTGCACAAAAATCAAGGGCAGTACATTGGCCAGAACGTGTGCTAAATAAATATTTATACACAAATCAGAATGCTACTGACGGCTTCTTTACACTTCAAAATTCTAAATATTTTAAGAAGCATCTGTTACTAAACTGAGGCATAATTTTTGAAAGTACCCATATTTACTGAGTGGAAGTACACATATTTACTGAGTGAGTACCCATATTTAATGAGATGAACACAGTGACAAACTCTTGGACTAGAAGAATGCACATAAATAGTGAAAGCAGTGTGACATGTTTGAATTTAAATGTTCAGCCTGTTCATTATAGTTTTCTTATTGTGACTATTAACCACTATGAAGGATAAGCTATAACCAAAGGAATAGCCTCTGTCATTGTGTCTCATCTTTTTACATGTTGAAAGATTACTCAGATTTTTTTTATAAACTTCTCAAAATTTTATTTACCCAAAAGCAGGCTAAGTCAGAATGTTTCTTCTATCATTTAAATAGGTAAGAGACAAAGAAGGTTTATTGTCTTCTTTGAATAATGTCCATTTCTATGCCATTCATCCCTCCCATCCCTTTCAAAAATTTATTTCATATAACTTTGCAAGTAATATTTCAAAATGTTGCATATTCATAGTCGTTCTTTGGTTAGAAGGAAAGCTGTATGTGCAAGTTTGTATAAATACATGGTAAGACTTTCTCATGTTTGGAGCTTTCAGTTTCAGAGTTTTTCAGAGAGATGTCTCTCAAAAAACCTTGTGTTTATGTGTAAAACTTAACAAGCTAGAGAGAAGAAAGCTGATTTTAAAGAGATGCAGTCTTTAAGCTTTACAGCATTGCTTCACCAAAAGCCTACACAACATATGGCTTAATGTCACTCAGGCTGGGATTCATCTGCATCAAATTAAGGTGTCCGGTGTGCAGTTAGGTACTTGCCCAAAGCTAAATTTATGTATACAGCATAAATACATTTCTGTTAATCCAGGTAACAACATCCCATACAGCAGTGAGATGCACCCTGGATATTTAGATATTTAGATTCTCTATCCTGAGAAGCACAGTTCTATTAAAAAAATCACCTGGATGGATGACCTTAATATTTTTAAGTTATGCACAGGGAAAGCACAATTTGGCCATCTTCCTCTAGGACTTGTGTGTTTCTGACTTTCTGCATAAAGAAAATCACTGTCAGAACAATCACAGCTCACTTTTGGAAAAAAAAGAAAAAGTAATGTAGACTTCCTCTGAGTTCTGTAGCCCTGTTCCAGTTCAAAAAGCCTGGAGAAGCTGCACTGCAGTGACCAGGTGAGGCACATGAGGAATTATCTGTCCCTAGAGCAATGCTTGCTGGAGGAGGATGAATCACCTGATGCCAGTTTATAATTTTGAGGGAGACTGATGGCTGGAATGGGTAAGGTAATGCCATTTTGCATTCTGTGAGCAGTTCTGGTTTTAGTTACCTGCTTTGGGATGAAGCTTTCCTGCTGGGGTTTACAGAGGTGCAGGTCAGTATCCATACTGAGTCTGTATCTCTCACTGCCGGGTTTATTTATATCTAAGATGCTGAAAGATAAAAGATTAAAAGGTTAAATCTGTGTGTGAAACTGTGAAATGTGAAGCAGCTTTGACACTAGAATTATGTAGCTGCTGCATGTAGCTGAATGCTGTAGCTTTCACTGGTCATGTCTCTGAAGACCCTAAAACAGTAACAAAACTTAACATCAGTGAACGTTAGAAATCCTTATAGATTAACTGTTTGGAGTTTTCATTGCTACAAATCAATAATTTCTGTGACTCTAAGTAGAATCTAAACAAAACTAAAATGTAGACAGGACAAAACATAGAACCAACTCCTGCTGATTATCACTGGGTACTTCCTGACCCATCAATACTGTATTCAGGAGAGTACAATAGAGATAAAGGCAACGGCCTGCTTATTGACAACCTTGGCTTTTATAGTTTACAAAGAAGATAATAAAAGTGTATTTTTCTTAGCTGCAGTAACATAGAAGAGCAAACAGCTAAAACAAGAAGAGCTCATTAAGAAAGAAAACAATCACAGAATGTCAGGGGCTGGAAGGGACCTCAAAAGATCACATAGTCCAACACCCCTGCCAGAGTAGGATCACCTAGACCAGATCACACAGGAATGTGTCCAGGTGGATTTTAAATATCTCCAGACAGGGAGACTCCACAACCCTCCTGGACACCCTGTTCCAGTGTTCCATAATGCTCACAGTGAAAAAATTCCTCCTCATGTTTACATGAAACTTCCTATGCCTCAGCTTCCACCCGTTGCCCCTTGTCCTGTCATTGGGCATCACTGAGAAGAGTTTGGCTCCATCCTCCTGGTACTCACCCTTTATATATTTATAAACATTGATGAGGTCCCCCCCTCAGTCTCCTTCAAGCTAAAAAGCCCCAGCTCCCTCAGTCTTTCCTTATAAGAGAGATGCTCCACTCCCTTAATCATCTTTGTGGCAGCATTGCATATAAATTGACCAGGGCTGTGTGCAGCCTAGAAATGAGTAATAGTCTTGAAAAGCGCATCTGTTTAAATGTGTGACTTTTAAATAATACATGTGTTCATGAATGAATTAACATTTTTGAAGAGAAAGAATATTTTATTGACTTGTTAAGTCAATGAGTACAAAGATGGAGAACTTCACAGAATGCTATGGGGATGATGGGGTGTAGGGTTTTATTTTTCTGCTGACTACAAAGTGACAGCTGTGCCTCCACTCTGGGGAAAACTGAGCCTAGCAGTCAAAAGACAATCATAGAATGGCCTAGGTTGGAAGGGACCTTAGAGATCATCTAATCCAGCTTCCTTGTCATGTGCAGGGATGCCTCAACTAGATCAGGCTACTCAAGGCTCTGTCCAACCTGGCCTTGAACACCTCCAGGGAGGGGGAAGCCACAGCATCTCTGGGCAATTTATTCCAAAGTCTTGCCACCCTTGAACTGAAGAATTTCTTCCTAAGAACTAATCTAAATCTATTCTTCTTCAACTTAAACCCATTTCCCCTTGTCCCGTTAATCAAAGCTCTTGTAAAACATCCCTCCCCAGCCTTCCTGTAGGTTCCCTTCAGGTATTGGAAAGCAGCTATTAGGTCCCCCGAAAGTCTTCTCTTTTCAAGAGTGAACAATCCCAGCTCCTGCAGCCTGTCCTTGTAGCAAAGGTGCTCCAGCCCTTGGATCATCCTTGTGGCCCTCCTCTGAACACATTCCAACAGACCTATTTCCTACACCAGAACTGTATGCAGTATTCGATGTGGGGGTCTCACCAGAGCAAAGGGGGAGAATCACCTCTCTTGACCTGCTGGCTACATTTCTCTTTCATAGATTTATAGATTCATAGATATTAGGGGTTGGAAGGGACCTAGAAGATCATCTAGTCCAACCCCCCTGCC
>JAOEGS010009071.1:7163-23747 GCA_025447755.1 Corythornis vintsioides | reverse complement strand
TCAATCACATTATTGATAGAACAGGAGGGGATGGATTCAAACTGCAACAGGGTAGGTTTAGACAGGGCATTAGGGAAAAACTTTTCACAGAAAAAGTAGCCAGAGCCCGGAACAGGCTCCCCAGGAGGGGGTCAAGTCACCATCCCTGGGTGTATTTAAAGGTCCTTTAGAGGTGGTGTTGGGGGACATGGTTTAGGGGTGAACTTTTCAGAGTAGGGCTAATGGTTGGACTCAATTATCCCAAAAGTCTTTTCCAATCTGAATGGTTCTATGGTTGTCATATATTGCATTTCACGAGGAAAGATAGAGTTCCCTATATACAGTGGTCAAACAGGGTTTTGGAAGAAGAAAACACAGTCTACAAGCGATGCAGGTCAGCCTCAGCATGGGCTTCCTTCTGCTGCCTCTGACTATTGTAATAGTTTCCCCTCATTCAGTTCAGAGGTGGTTGTTCTTCGTGTGAGACCAGTAGATAGTTTCAATAGAACAGCAGCAAATACTGCATTTATATTTGATCTCTTGTAAAACAAAACTGCAGCTCTGTATCCTTCGGAATTCCTCATTTCCCTCATGACAACATCACTCCTCTGCAGCCTTCAAGAACAAAACAAAAAAACTCTTTGGTGAAGAGTTTTCACTGACCTGTTATCACTTATTTATTTTCAAAGGAATTTCTACTCTTGAATGATTTGAGATACGACTGGTTTTCCTCTGAAGGAAAATCGCCATGGCAGAAGGAACACTTCCTTACTTTTAGAAATGCTGTGAAGCATCGTAGTGCCAACTATCTGCTTAATTCAGCTTTGTTCATAGGATCAGTACCAGTAATGGGGAAAAATGCTGAGGTATTTGTAGAAGGAAGATGTTTATACCTTGGTTCCTTCTGGAGAAGGTGGGTGCAGCAGAGGGTTAATTCACTGACACACTGATGTGTCTTAATTAGAGCTTGGCAAAGAGCCAAGGTCAGGAGGAAAAAAAATGTGCTGTGAGAGGGCAGCAATAAGTAGTGGTTTGAGCCTCTGGCAAGGTCTCCTGCATTCAGCGGCACTCTGCTTGTGCCTACCTGTTGTGGGAAAGCAAGATGCTGCCCAGAGCTAAAACAAAGAGCCCGAGCATTTTCCCATCCAGTTTCAGCATTGTAGCCTTAAAAAGAAAGGATGTGGGGATGTGGAGAGGGGGGAGATACCTGTCAATAAAAGCAGCTTTTGCAGTGACTCAGGGGAGGGACCAGTTAGATCTGTGGAGCGAAACTGGTTTTGAACACTGTAGAGAATGAACACAATATTTGTTTTAAAATGGGATCGTTTGAAGTTTGAGGTTGAGAAGATTTTAAAACATAGGTGACCTGGGGGGTTGCTTTTCCAATTAGGAATTACTGCATTTTTTTCTGAAGAATGAGGATGATAAACTAGTAAGAATTATTGATAGATGCTGCTTTCCCAGGGTTATGGCCTATTTCCAGGCCTGGTGGGAAAAACATAATAGCAAGTTTGCCAATTAATCATGTATTGTCACAGAATGGACAATACAGATTAAATGTAAAACAAAACAACAGGCCTGTTATTTTAAAATAAAACAGTAAAATGACATAATTTCAGGACCAGGTTGCTGGATCTTATGATGAGAAATACAGAGATAAAAGACTTGTGATCAAATTGAGCTGATAACATCATGTATGCCGAGGCACATTTTTAGAGAGCCAGTAGAAATCCACTTGAAATAAGATGGGAATGGCCCTTGTAAGACCATCTTCTGTTTCACGTTGTTGGGGTTTTTTTTTATTCACAAACTTGACTTTTTGCATCACTAGAGACCAACCCATCAGAAACTTCCAGCAGTGAAAGTCTACCCTGCAAAGGAGAAAAAAAGAACTTTTTTTTCCATGGCATTCAATTGTAGCACAGGCTGCTTCAGAAGAGAAGGACCTTCCAATGCAGAGCCACAAGGATGATTAAGGGACTCAAGCATCTCCTTTATGGAAGAAGCCTGAGGGAACTGGTGCTGTTTAGTCTTGAGAGGAGAAGACTGGGAGGAGACCTTATGCATGTCTATAAATATCTGCAGGGTGGGTGCCAAATGGAAGGGGCCAGTCTCTGTAGTGCCCAGCAATAGGACAGGGAACAGTGGGGATAAACTGGAGCATAGAAGGTTCCACCTCAACAGAAGGAGGAACTTCTTCACTGTGCGGGTGACAGAGCCTGGAACAGGCTGCTCAGAGAGATTGTGAAGTCTCTTTCTCTGGAGACTTTCCAGACCTGTATGGATTTGTTCCTGTGTGGCCTGCTCAGGGTAACCCTGCTCTGGCGGGGGGGCTGTCCTTGATGATCTCCAGAGGTCCAACCCCTAACACTCTATGATTCTTTGTGGAGAAACCACCTGCTTAGCTCTTTTCATGAAGAAGGGTTTACATGCCACTTGAAAAAGGTGATATCTCTTCATTTATAGCAAGCACAGGAAAGAAAGAAAGAATTCTGGGTCCTGTGGAGTATTTTCCAGTACATGAACCTGGCTGGAATTGAAGGAATTGAGCTTCTTGGATTTATCTTCCTTCATAATGGTTCTTCTTGTGTGGGCATTTAGTTGTATGCCATGGGTAGTTGAAGTCTCTTTTCTCTGCCTAGTGAAGACATGGGTTATTCATTCCAAAGAAACCACGTGGAAAAAGGGAGAATGGCCTTGAGCATGGAAATGTTTTCTTCTGACCATGCTGGTCTTGAGTACATGCAGCTACTGCCAAGTTAATTTTACAGCAAAATTGGTGTGTTTACATTTTTTTGCATATGCTTTCTGGGAGAAATGTTTGGACAGGCAGTTTTCTGCTCTGCTTTTCCAAAACTTTGTGCAGTTATTTTAAGTAGAATAGCAAAGTTAGTACTAAAATATATTGTTGTAGACAGTTTGTGTATGTTTTTGTTTCTTCTAGGGAGTGGAACAGATCTGTTTAAATTTATATTTAGGCAATTGTAAGGATACCAGTTTGACACAGCTGAGAGCAGTCATTTTATGAAAGAACTGCTGAGGATCAATGAGGATCTACCATGAAAAAATACATATTGGAATGCATAATGAATATTTATAGTGAAAAATTCCTAATCTATTTGAAAATTAGATTTATAGCACATGTGTTGCACACATACTTTCAATGTTTAATGTGACTCTCTTTAATAAAATCCTTTTGTTTGTGATTTTTAGAACAATATTGAGGTTTTAAAGGAGTTTTGGATGGATGCAGAAGAGAATTGGGAACCAGCTGAGGGCTCCAGGCTCCTGTTGCACCCACCATCCTCTAGCCTGCCTGGGAGGTGGTCTCCTATTCCCAAAGCCTCTTGTGGTTACCTGTGGCTTCTGGTGGTGAAAACAAGAATGTGAATGTAAAAACAGCTATTTTGGGTGAGACAGCAGAACCTCTTGTAGTCCCCGATCTCCAGCAGTGGCCGATGCCTGGGGAAGTTTTAAGGACAGGGCAGTAACAGAGCGGTGCTTTTGTTCAGCTGCCAGTTGCTTGTGGCTGGAGAGGCTTCTTCAGGCAGAGGTGGTGTCCTTGTGGTTAACAGCCCTTCACTGATCTCCCCTGCTCCAGCAAAACACTCCTCGAGCTTTTGTCAGCTATTTCAGCATCTGCAGTAACTCAGGATGGATTATCACAGCCTCTGTGATAAATGGATTTTTTTTTTGTTATTGTTTTAGTGTCCTCTTATTCCTGCATTAGAAGCAACAATGAAGCATTTTACCCACTTGATGCTTTCCGTGCCTCCCCGTTTGTCATACAAAATGGGAGTTCACCAGAGTTCAGGAGCAGGGGCTACCGGTCACTGTTCAGTTTGCTCTGCTTGAGGCTGAACAATCCTAGATATTTTATTCCACGTTTCTCTGAACACTTGGAAGTTTTAACTATATCCTTTTGCAGAAGAGAGGATGAATAAAGGGTCATTTTAAAGGCCCTAGCAGTATAAAATACTTTTGGTTTAACTCACTTTTTCTCAAATAAAGCCAAATACTCAATTAACTTTTTGACTGCAGCAGATGTTTTCTCTAAAATTACCTCTTGGAACCCCATCATCTTCTTCCTGAGCAGTGGAAGGTAGTTTAGTCTGCCTGTGAAGTTTGGGTATTTTCCCTTTGCCCTTATCTGCGCTGAATTTCGCCTGTAACTTTCTATCCCAGTCACAATAATCTGTGAGGTGCTAGTGCAGCTCTTGGTGCCTAGCTCTAAGTTTACTAACATAAGTAGTTGTAACCTCCATACTAACTGGGGGACAACCACACACGAAGGGACTGTTTGTATACAGATTGCAAGATGAGATTCCTGTGGGACTTGAGTGATGATTTCCTGTTACTGAGAAAATGAACCATTTTATTCCTCATTTTATTTCCCATTCATGGATATGATGATTATCCTTCTTATCCCATGGCAGCGTTACTGTGATGTTCTGTGTGGGGTGGGGTTTTATGCTCTCCTTAGAAAGGATCTTTTGAAAACCTCTGAAAATGCAAGTAAACTGTTTTGGAGTGATACAGATCTGTAGTTTGGCTCCTTTGGCAGCCTGGCACCAAACTATCTGGTCTCAGTTCCATAGACTCTCTTAGGTTTTCCACTGAAAAGGGAGACAGGAGAGCATCTAAGAAGTGGCTCTCCTCTCCTATGGAAGCTGGAGTGGCTCTGGGTACAGGTTGTACAAGTCTTATAAGATGACCAGTGCCCTAGGCTGGGGGAGGAGGAAACTGCAATTTGAAGTACATCCAGTGAATGGGAAATGAGGTACGTGAAAACATGAAAAGGCATAAACGTGGTGCTGGTAACCATCACCAGTGTCATTTAAAAGTGATCTTTTTTCTTGGTACCTGGGACATTCTTGTCCACCAGTTGAGTAGTGTAGGGTGGTATGGGACTGCTTGAGAAATCTGGAGAAGCAGTTTCTTTGGATTAATTCTGTTGACTCCATGGGAAGTGTGGACATGCTGTACATCAGAGGTTGATGGGTAAATGAAGCCACCTCATCCAGCTGCTGGCTGCTGTTTCAGGCTGGCCTGTCCTCTACTAGACACCTGCTCTACAGATATTTGTAAACATTCATAAGATCCCCTCTCAGTCTTCTCTTTTCCAGGAGTCCCTCTTCTAAAGCACCCTGCTCAGCACCGGTGTGTGTACTGATTTATGTCTGTCTCTCCTGTACTTGCAAGGCTGCAAATACATATCTACAACTTCCAATTTGCTCTTAGTTTTTTTAAAAGAACAGGTTATTAGAAACCATAAGTAAGAGTTTGGGTACCAGCTTGCACGGTGGGCTCTGCTGGGGGGAAGGGGTGGAGGGTATTTTGAAGGTAACTGTTAAATTAACACTTGGATCAAGTAGAAGGACTCCAGGATATGGCACAATATAAGCTGTGAGCTCAGTAATGTCATATCAGTGATATAAATTAATGATGACTGCAATTACCATGGTGCAGTAAATAAAAATAAACAGCATTCTTAATAGATACCCAGTCTGAAGTAAATTTACTCAGAAGTAACTATTGATTAAAGCAGTGAATCCTCTGCAGTCATAAAGTCCAGGTCATCACCTTCCTATTTTCTGTCCGATTAGTTCTGGGATTAGTTCTGGTTCTGTTATGTCTGCTTTTGTTTTATTACAGACACAACTTCATCAAATATTAATAATGAGTGTAGGATAAAGCCTTTGAGTCTGGTGCCTCACTCTTCCTTGCTGCCTTATCAGCATCAGGGTATTCTGGAGATCCCAGTCAGCTGCTTCTGCAGAGCCAGCAGATGGAGAACAAGAACACTACTTGCCTTCTATGTCAATATCAAATAAGAAGTCCCTATTGTTTGATGAGGAAGGAGGGTAAAATGTAATTATCCGGTCAATACCATGAATAGAAAATCAGGATTCAGAAGGTTACATTTTTGAAAGATCCTCCCACACCCCCCTGGTTATTTCCCCCACTTTATATATTAAATACTCAAAACTTCCTGGCTGGACAATTCCTGCATGTAACATGCAGCCTAGCAGCGTGGCTGGCCTCTGCCTGGAGAGCTGACTTCAGCTTTTTGCATCCTTGTAGAAGGATGTGATCACGGAAGTACTGCTGATAAGAATGTTTTCTGTTTTATCCAGGCACTTTTCAGGTATTCAAGGGCAAATGATTGTAGTTATGCAAATAGTGGTACAGCCTCTCTCAGCAGGCAGACACCTGGACCAGATACAGCAGATACACCTATCTATCTATCTTCATTTCACAGACCAAGTATCTCCTGTTCTGGTATTCCTTTTTTGATTTGTAAGTACAATTTTTGTTCATTTTATGGAAGGTTGCTTTTCATAGTATTTTTAGCCAACTATTAAAGTTGCTGCTGCAAGCCGTAATTGTATAGTGAACTGTATAGAGACAAAATAATATAGAGACCCTAATATTTGTATCGATAAATCAGGAAACTTCTAGGTCAATAAAAAAAAGATACTCCGGAACTGATCTCACTAGTGCAGAGGGGGAGGAGAACCTCCCTCGACCTACAGGCCACACTCTTCTTTATGCATCCCCAGAGACCATTGGCCTCCCTGGCCACAAGGGCACATTGCTGTCCCATGGGGAACTTACTGTCCACCAGGTTGCCAAGGTCCCACTCCATGGGACTGCTTTCCAGCAGGTCTTCCTCTAACCTGTACCAGTACAAGGTGCTGTTCCTTCCCAGGTGCAGGACTGTACACTTAACCTTGTTGAACTTCATTAGGTTTTCCTTTGCTCAGCTCTCCAGCCTGTCCAGGTCTTACAGGATGGCAGCACAGGCTCTGGAGTGTCAGCCACACCTTCTGATTTAGTATCATCAGGAAACTTGCTGAGGGTCCCCCTCTGTGCCTTCACCCAGGTTATTGATGAAGATGTTGAATAAGAGTGGACCCAGAACTGACCACTAGTTACTGGTCGCTGGCTGGATTCTGTACAACCATTGACAACCCTCTGACCTCTATACTGAGTACTTTAATTAATTAGCTGAGTATTTTCATTAATTACATAAAAACATTAACATTGTCAAGTATCTGCACTTAATTAGACTCGGAAATACCTTTAACATGCTTCTCATCCCACACAGAAGATGGGTGCAGGTTTTCTGCTTGCTGTTTGAGTAGAAGACATTGGGTTTCATCTTGATCTGGGCTTGAGCAGCTTTTGAGGAAAAAGTGAGCCCAGAGGCAGCCTCTTCTCACCAGGACCCAGGGCTGTGTGGGCACGAGCAGTGTGCAGCACGTATCCAGAGTGTCGGGGAGGGGGGGAAACCAGAAGGGCTGCAGCCTGCTGAGCACAGGCAGCTGCTGCTCGCTGTCTGCTGCTGTGAGAGCACCTTTCTGACAGGTTCTCAGGCTCGACTCCGAGGTCAGTGCAGGATTAGGATGGATACCCACTTTGCCTCTCCTGACAGCTGCAGTGTTTAGTCACCGCACAGTGACTTCAGCCCTGTGGCTTCTAAGGAATGTTTAATTAGTTTGCTCACCATCACAAATCATCTCAAGCAGAGACACAAACATATGTTGGAATTGGAGAAGATACAGTGGGGGGGTTGGCAAAGAGTTATGTCCAAAGTATTGTGGATTATTTTTCATACATGTGCACACTGATTCTGATCTTGTGATTAGTACTTTTAGTACTGTAAATTAGTACTGTAATTTATTTATTAAATTACAGGTTAATCTGCAGCAGACTGATGCTGTTTTCTTGGGGACTGATTTCCTTTGGGTGTTTTGAATGGTAATCTAAGTGTTGCATCTGGGTTTATCATATTCTGCACGGTCCGTGTGTCAGCACTGGGAATTAAAATATCAACATTTCTCCTCTTGATGCTGAAGTGAACGAGTGCACTGCTGTTTAGTCCTGTGGCTTTAGAGCTTGGTGGGAGCTTGAAGAGCCTCAGGAAGACCTTTCAAAGTCAGTACCCAGGGTTGGGGTGCAGACCAAGGCCACTGCTGGGGCTTGTGCACCACAGTGGGGGTGCAGACAGTGAAAGGTGGCACCTGCAGGGGGTGAGTGGCCAGGACAGGGAACCCCAAACTGCCCAGAAAGGGTTTCAAGCCCATCCATCCAATTGGGTATAAAGCTGGGGGATCTGGAGGGTCTTGTCCTCTTCTCTTGTGGGACTCTCTCTTTGCCCTCTGGGACAGCTTCGCTCTACTTGGTTTGGGTTCTCTTTTGTTTCCTTCCTTGGAACATCCAAGGAGGACTCTGTTGACCCTGATTGGTGTGTCCTGAACCTGGGTAACCAGGGCATCATTCTCTACTGCACACGTGTTGGACGTACGTGCACTCCTTTCTCATGCACAAACGTGCTTGAAAAGCAACCAAAGAGGAAATTCCTTGTAGCTGTTTACAAAGCTTAGCCAGCACTCCCAAGTTCAAGAGTGCTTGTCCGTCCACACTCAATTTTCATCTTAATGCTTTTCTAAGTCTTTAATACTCTGTAATGTGCAGAACGGGTGGTATTTATGTGACGAACAGCTATGCCATGCTTTGAATAGTTTGCAAAGAAGATGGAGTTCCCTACTTCTTCTTGGCATTGGTATGATACCATTGTATTCATATGCTTCACAGTCACAAATTAATTTGCTTTTTCAGGATCCTACAAGCAAAGAGGTGTATTTATCCAATATTTATCCCAGTTGACAAATCATAGATTCATAGAATCATCATTCAAGATCATCAAGACCAACCTTATTCCCAGCCCTATCAAACCCACTAAACTTTGTCCCAAAGCACAACATCTACCCAACTCTTGAACACTTTCAGAGATGGTGACTCAACAACCTTCCTGGGCAGCCATTCCAATGCCTGACAACCCTTTCAGTAAAGAAATTCTTCCTAATATCCAGCCTGAACCTCCCCTGGTTCAGCTTCAGGTCATCTCCTCTTGTTCTGTTGCTTGTCACTAGGGAGAACAGACCAACTCTATGAGTTCTGGGAATTCCAATTGCACATCTTGAGCCATTCCATTTTCCATTTCTCCTCTGACTTTGGTAACTTGCACTCTTCCAGCAGCTGTATGAACCCTGCAGCTGCCATTGCAGTCAGTGCCAGCGGTAGATACTGGCCTGTGCCTCCAGCCCTTCAGCTTCATAGGCAGGCAGGCAGCTGCTTTTATGTATTAACACATGGAGCTGGCAGTGGTTATTAAGGCAGCTGCTCAACTGTCCTTACAGCTGGAGGAAGGGTGTTTCCTCCTAGGAACAGCTCATAAGAGTGGAGAGACTTCAAAACAAGGAGGGTCTGGCCTGCCTTTTCATCTCAAAGCTGTATTGCTTAGGGCTGTGAAACCATTTGATTTCATGAAAAACTGTAAACAATGAATACAAGTAATTGAGTACATTGAATTTACCTGACATTTTATTCTTCAGGTTTAGACTGGAGAAAAATTCACCATGTAACTGGATTTGTTGTTGTTTTTAAGCAGGAATGCTTTTATTGTTTAATTTTAACCACTGCAATTGCAGTTTTGTACTGGGTTTAAAATCTTGTAACAGTCTTTTCTAATTGTACAATTAGTGTTAGGATGTGTTCACAAAAGTTTTATTTTTTGTTTATTTTGTGTATGTGACTCATGCAGACAGAGGTGAAGTGGCAAGTGGTGCACGGCCATCCTTGGTTGTAGCATTTGCCCATTTTTCAGAGTACTTCTGTGGTGTTTAAGGGCTCACATGAGTTTGAACCCTGAGCTTTCACTTCTGCCCTTATTCAAACAGAGTTTGAAAGGACAGTCTGTTCAGCCTTTGACAGATGCAAGCTCTGCTCTGCTGTATTTCATTTGGTCATCAACAGCCAGTGGCAGCTTGGTTTTAGAAGGACTTCTCCATATAAAACGTCCTCCTGTCAAATTCTCAAATAACATAAGGCTTAGAAGAAAAGAAGACTGGGGATTAATAAAAAGCCTGAAAGTGCTGTGTGTGACATACAGCTATGCCATCGCTGGTAAATGGCATGGAGCCCACCACTAAGCTCCTTCAGACTTTGAGGATGGTGTGGAATGAAGTAGCAAGATTCTGCAGAGAGCACCAAAGTGTTTCTGGAGAGGGGAAAGTAAAAGAGAGAGAGTGAACAAGGTCATATTTAGTATTCTTCTGTGGGTGGACAAAGCTTTCACTGTGCAGTACTGTGCACCTCTTGAGTCTGTAGCAAGCTTTCATAAAGGGCTAGGAATAAGGGAGGTGTTGAGGAGTAAAGAGGAGAGCATGAGAGGGTCTTGTATTGACAGGAGCATGTTCCTCCCTGCAACTGGGAGTCTTGTGCACCATAAGCTGCTCTTGGAGTGTAAACAAACACCTCTTGGAAGAACATCGTGTGCTTTCCTTTGATGTTGCTGAGAGGTTTTTGGAGTACGTGTAAGAAAGAGCCTTCCTCTTTTTCATACCCACCTCCTCACACCACACAGGGAAAATGAGTTTCTGTTCATTCCTGTCATATTGGCTGTTTCACTCTGGTGCTTGCTCTGATGAAAATATCTCTTCTCTTCAAACGTCTTATGACCAAAAGTTACGTTTGTCCTATACTATTTTTAGGTCACAATTCAAAGGAACGTTATTACTGAGAGTAATTTCTCCTTTGATATACACATGAGGTTCTTTTGATGTGGGGCAGTTGTTCCCATAGCAAAGCAGCTAAGCAAAGTGCAGTTCATTATTAACAAGCAATTATTAAATGCATACATCTGTTTATACTCTATAGCAAAACCCATCATGGTGCTACCTGAGAAGGCTGGCCTCATATGCTGTGTTTTATATTCCCTGTTACTTGTCTTGCTGAATTCTGTTAGATTTTGAATGCTTGGAATTAAGTTATCTGTCCATCATCATTTTTCCTTGACTGCTGTTTGTTTGTTTTACTTTCTGCATCACAGAAACATTTCAAGCATTTCTGGAAGCACGTTGCTGTGGTTGTTTTTTCTGGGGTGTTATCCTGCCTCTGGGCAGAACCTTGACATCTGATGTGTGCAGCTTTCATTGGGGAGGTGCCTCCTGCCACTTGCTTGGTAATCTGTGTAGATTGAGCTAAGATAGTAGGTGTTTCTCCCCTGAGAAGAAAGACTGAGGGAACTGGGGCTGTTTAGTCTTGAGAAGACTGAGAGGGGACCTTATTAATGTCTATAAATGTCTGAAGGGTGGATGTCAAATGGAAGAGGCCAGTCTTTCTGCAGTGCCCAGCAACAGGACAAGGAACAATGGATATAAACTGGAGCATAGAAGGTTGGACATCAACAGAAGGAGGAACTTCTTTCCTGTGAGGGTGACAAGATCCTGGAACAGGCTGCCCTGAGAGGTTGTGGAGTCTCCTTCTCTGGAGACTTTCCAGACCTGTCTGGATACATTCCTGTATGACATGCCAGACTCTTCTCAGTGATGTCCAATGACAGGAGAACAATTAATATGCTGCTTACAGTTTTGTACCTGGGTTGTTTTCTGTTTAAGGGTGGGGTGGAAAGAAAAAGAAAACCATGTGAACATACAGTATGACCATAACCATCATATAGCAGTATTTGGTACCAGCCTGCACACACATGGTTGTTCACCCAGAATCTGTCACCAGCTGACGTGGGCACACACCCTCAAAGCTGCTGACTCCAGGAAGGGAAACTCCTGAAGAAGGTGTCTTCTTGTCACCGAGTGTGTCAATTGGTCATTTCAGAGAAGTTGTTTAGATATCAAATTTGGGTAATGAGCATTGAAAATGCTGAACAGTTATTAATTTAAGAGCTTTGGATTGTTGGGGTTTTTTTCCTGTCATTTGCTATGACACACAACAGCTTGAAGACTTCTTAATTACAGTGTGGAACAAATATCTGATAGATTTTTCTTTGTGTGTTCATTGTGCACATCCATCAGTACTGGGCTTGAATAACTACACTTTAACTGGCGCCAGTTTCTTCTCAACTTTTGCACTTCACATCCTAATTGTGGTTAATGCTGAAATGAGATAGAGTTAAGGTTGGATTCAAAAGGGTGCAAGGCCAACATGCTGAAATACTGGAGTGCAATGTAAGGTTTCAGTCCATAAGCATTGCAATACAGTGCTGGTAACTGCCAGCATATAAATGAGTTTATTCCCAACTGTAAGAGAAACTGAATTGCACCTGGATGACTGATTGCCTGGTTTTGCCTTCAATAGTCAGTCATTGTGTTACATCTTAACACCATCAGCTTCAAAAGTGTTTTACTACAGGTATGCTCTTCAAAAATGCATATGAAAATTCTTTCACAATTGATAATGTATTTTAATAGAATCTATACATTAGTCAGCAAGGTCATAAAGTATTTTATTAGAATTGATAGCAAAATCATGAAGTATTTGAATAGAATTGATACATTAGTCAGAAAAATAATGAAGTATTTTAATAGCATTAATACATTAGTTGGAAAAATCATTTAATTGAAAGGGGTTTTTTTTCCTTTTCCTGTGTGAGAAGACTTTTCAGAACGATTCTTTCCACCCCCAGATTGCTTGAACCATCAATAGTTTCCTTAAATCTTTTGTGGAATACAATAAACCTCCCTGTCCTTTCTATAGAGCAAGTGGTAGAGTTTCACCCCCCCCATTTAAAATGCAGATAATACATTGTTTGGAGCAAGTTTGTTTGAAAAGGTAGGTTAAGCTGGAATGAGTCCTCACCTAAGCACTCTCTGTGTGTGTTCATCGGTGGGGAACTTGATACTGTGGGAAAGCTGCAAGGCACCTTCTAAGGGGATGGAAAAGAAATACTGTACTACAATTAGTTTTACTCACAAATGAGAATAGGATTTTGTTATCGTGATTAATTGCATCTTATCATACTCCAGTAGCAGGAGCTGAAATTCTTGACCGATGGCAAGAAAAGACTCAACCAGTGAAAGCTGCGGAAGCAGCCTTGAGATCGCTCTTTTGCTAATAGAACCATGAGCTCTGACTCCTGAGATAGATGGAAGCGATAAGCAGGTCCCCTTGCCAAGGATCAAGCTTATTGGAACACTGACTGGGACAAAACTGTTCTTTGTTATATTAGTATTACTGAATCTGTAGCCCAGTGTTGGCATTTAAACCAACGACTGACATTACACCACTTGCTGATATTTTGGGTGTCCATTTTATTGCAGGCTTATAAAGTGTGAATTTGCCATTTATTTTCAGTACCTTTAATTAAATCCCTCCAATACAATACACTGGCAAAGACCTGTTTGTGCTTTATCCTGTTCTCCATCTAACTGACTCCTCTTGTCAGTTGTCACAGGGGGATGGAGGGGTCCCAGGTTCTTTTTATGGCCTTGTCTTCTGCTGTGAGCAGAAGGCAAGGGGGTCCACATTTCATTATCCCCAGCACTGACACGGGCCATCTCCCTTGGGCAGCTGCATTTAGAGCTGGGTCAGGGACCTGATGCAGGAGAAAGCCGCATTGTTCTTTTTTTTTTTTTTTTCTTTTATAGTCTTGAAATGGATCCAGTTCCTGATCAGGTTGGCAACTGGAAAGCTTGCCCTATCACCAAGACAGCATCAGGAATGGTCAGGTGGGGGTGGAAGGAGGAAAGCTCAAACTGCCCACTCAGCAGCTCCAGTTTGTGCTGGTTGAGTATAACCAGGCAGTCCCAGACTCTTAGACTCTGACATCCCTGCTACAGTCAGGGCAGAACAGAAACAAGAACTGCATATAAGTGTTGCCTTCTCCTTCAGCTCCACTGGGTAACTCTCCACAGTAAAGCCAGTGCACCCACAGCCTTTACCACAGCTCTCCACAGCACACTTCCTGGAAGTTTTGGGGGTGGGAAGTTAAGCAGTCAAGGTTTTAAGGCATCTTGGGAAAAGAAAAAGAGTGTGAAAGGTTAAAAATGGAAAACAAAAAGATATGTGGCCTGGAAAAGTGTATGGAGGGGTGACGAGTGAATGTGCTGGACTTCTTTGCCAGTATTCCCCAAGACACTTTGTTCGTGTGTACCTGTGAGTCTGTGGCATTCGCTGGCAGGATGTTTTTAGTTTACTCTTCCTGAACAGCTTCAAACCCTATTAAAATACAAAACTCATTCTTGTCAGAAACAAGGTGACCAGACCAAACATCCCATTACAGTTTGCTGGAGAATGGTATCCTGGGCTTCTAAAAAAACAGTGTGTTTTACAAGTGTTTGAAGTCTTGAAATATTTTTGCAGTGTTTTTTTAGAATATAAACATAAATGTTCAGTAGAATATTTTTGCAGATAAAATAAAAACAGGGGGTATGGGGTGGGGGGGCTGAAGTATTTTTTCTGTGATTTTTCAGCTAATTTTGGGGGGAAACTTTCGGACCACAGTGCAAATAAATAAATTCTGGCTGAAGGAGAGAAGCTCCTGGCAGAACTGCTTCACACTCAGGAGATGGGGATGTTATTTGCTTAAGCAGTGAGCATCTTGGCAGTAGGGCTGGAAGATCAGGACTTGGAGTCACTACAAAGGAACCTCAGTGATAAATCAAGGAGATTCTAATACAGGGATAGAATATTTTTTGCATATTATCAAGGGCTGGGTGTAGAATGTGCAGCAGTGGTAGGTAACAGAGAAAATGAGACAGCACCTTAACAGCTTTCCTTTCTCACTCCAGTAATCCAGGCTGTGGGCCAAGGTGCCCAGTCTCAGTGGAGGGGGTGTGAGCATTAGCTGGGAGCAAATGTTCTCATGGAATACTTGTGTCCTGTGACATCAAAGAAACTTTAGGTGACTTTTTAAACAAATCAAATAGATGCTGATAAGGAGAAGTGGGTAGCAAAGGAAGTTATAGACAGAGTTTCAATTTAACTGCCTAAATTTGGGGGGAAATGTGAATATAGAGCAGAAATCTGTTACATTCAGAAAGAAGAGTCACTGCTCTAAAAAAAACAAGTCCAGCAAATGAGAGATGTTTCCTCTTTCTTTTCTTCTGTCTGTTCTTCATTATTTTGCTTTGCTTTGGGTTTGTTTGGTTTTTTAGCTCCAATTCAGCAGCCCCTTGTGCTGTAAGTGTAGATCCACAGAAATCCATAACCATAGTCATGTCAATGACATGGAGCAGCACTAGTTTGCAGATATTTCAGGATTTGTTGTCTCTGTATATGTTTGAGTAAAACCTAGCACAGTCATGGTCTGGAACTGGTTTGAGAATTTGACAATAGCAATAAGGAAAATTCTCAAACTATCCTGTGTGTTTCTTATATTTGGCTCACTTCAATCATTTTATTCTTGTTTTTATGAGCATTTACATCGACTAGTTTCACTGAAAATTGAAAAATCAGAATTAAAATGTATTGTCTGTACACGCTCAGATATGGTGTTAAACAATTATTTTCTGGTAATTTTTATTCATGCATAGAAGTGAAACAGTACTAATCTCAAGGAAATCTCTTAACTTCATACAAGTATTTAGTTGTGTTGGATCTAAATGACTCCTAGTTTGGACTTTGTTCTTTGCAGTCACCACTATTCCAAGGCATTTGGGATGGAGATACCCAGTTCCTTCCATTTGTCAAGATCTCACAGCTATTGCAGGATGCACTGGGAAGGACATTGAGGTTGTTCCATGCAGGAGATGGTGGCACCCTTAAGCCCCCTTCAGATGTGGACTGTTTTATTGCAGTGCTGTGGAACTCTTTGCATCCTGAGTTCCAGCAAGATGAACTAGTTCAAGTGCAGTGCTGAACTCAAGCTCACTCTTCCCATTTGTGTAGCACTAGACCTGGGTCAATAAAATCTTCTGGAAGTTGAAGCCCTGTCTATATGTAACCAATCTTGGTTTGGCAGGGTCAGGGCTAAACAAGATCTGGAAATTTTTCCCTGTCCTTAGGTGACTCTCTGAAAAGCCACTTTCACTGTGCCCCTTTGAGCTCCTAATATTGGGAGTCTAGTGCAGCTGCATCAGTTTTGGCACCATACAGAAGTAGTTTAGATCTGCATGGTTTCATGGTCAAGAGCTGCCCAGTAAAGGTTCCTGCACTGCCTCCACACCCAGGGAGCCCTGCTAGACTTGAACTCCACATGCCTGAGTTCAGTCCTGTCTGCATTGAGCCTCCAAAACTGGAAGTGCTGGACCAGTGTCTCCAAATCCAAAGTAAAATGCCATGGACCCAGATGACACAGCTATTTTGGTCCCTTTCCCCATGGCCAGGAGTTGTAGGAGCTCCTGTCACTCAGTTTCCTCTCAGGAGAAAGGACACTAAGGTAACACTGTATATTGTGAGAGGAAAATGTAATTTGCTTTGTGTGACGTGCAGCAGGTACATCAAAATCTGTCTGTTTTGCTGAAGCACGTTCCCAGCAAGGCCAGTGTTTGAGAGGCTGATTGAAAGGCTGAGCTCTGTTCCAGATTTACATCTCCTGGCTCTGTTTCCCCTAAAGGGACAGGAATGTAATTTCAGACTCTTAGTTAAAGAGTTACAAATATTTGAGGAGATAAGTTGCTGCTAATTGATTCCTCGGGCCACTTGTTCCCACTTCGGGGGAACATAGAATCAGAGAATGGTAGAGGTTGGAAGGGACCTCTAGAGATCATAAATTCCAACCTCCCAGGTTCACCCAGGTCAGGCTACACAGGAACAGATCCAGGCAGGTCTGGAAAGTCTTCAGAGAGGAGACTCCACAAC
>JAOEGS010009070.1:0-17526 GCA_025447755.1 Corythornis vintsioides | reverse complement strand
TCATGGTCATCCCCCTGTCCACCAGGACCCCCAGGTCTCTTTCTCCAGAGCTGCTCTCTAGTACATCAGCTCCCAGCTTGTACTGATACCTGGAGTTGTTGTGCCCCAGATGCAGCACCTTACACTTGCTCTTATACTTACTTTCCTGTGTGATTGAGTGGAAGCTTACTGAACTTCTGTCATAAGCTCTTTCCAGCTTGTCTGGGCATCTTACTGTGGCATCACAGTGTGTTTGGACCCTGACTATCTGCTAGTGGCCCATCCCTCTACTTCTGAGCCTCAAAACACGATTGGAAGAAATCTCTTTGTTGTTTATTATTCCTCCTGATCAAATTAGAAACTTTGGCTCATAGTTTAAGGCAAACAACATCTAAAATGGTTTGTCTTGTTCAGTGATAATTAGTGTGTGAAAGTTAAATACTTTCTTTGCTTTGATGATCTGATACTTTATGCCATGCCAGAATCCTATCTTTTTCAATGCTCCTTTTCTTTCTTAGCTTTTTGGTCACACAAATTTTGCTCAATACTGTATTAATTTTTAGATCTTTATGCCAGACTGAATATTCACTACAAATTAGGTAATTAGAATAACCAAAGGTAACCCTGTCCTTTTTTGTTGCTATTGTTTTTGATGCCTTCAGCATGTAAATGTAATGAATTTAACTTCATTAAAGTTTAACCAACTGGTTAAACTTTAAAATGGTGTCTGAAAAGCAGAAACTCAGAGAACATGTTTATTTCAACACTGGGCTGTGTTTTTTAATTCATTGCCTTTACTGAAATGTATTCTTGTTTGAGGTCCTAGATGTGTAAGCAGAGGCAGTGTTTAGACCCTGATTCATCTCTGGTATCAGCTGTTGTCTTTGATGTCTACCTTATGCAGAAAAGCTGTTGAGATGTGGATTTTTATGGACACTTTCACTCATTAAGGCTCTTAATAGAGGAAATAACAAAGAAAATGCCTCTACATATGTATAATCTATATTCTTCTGCATAAGTAAAAGCACACTATGTTTGAAGTTACATTTCTTGGCATTAATAAGGTTGAATTTAAGGTGATGGAAAACAAAGATTTGAAAAGGCCACATGTTCTAACCCCATGATTGCCTTATATACATCTAACTATGGCTGGGTACTCAGATTTTTTTTTTTTTGTACAAATATTAAAATTTTTATAAAAAATAATGAGTTGAGAAATGTAGATTTCTCAACCAACAGTAGATCCTTGTGTTTCCTGCATGATGCGTTGGTTGCTGTGCTGCTTCCTGCTATCCCACCGCCCTCTGTTATCCTCGGCCACCCTGGTAAAGAGCCAGTGCCGGGGCTGATTTTCTACTAAACATCAAGAGTAAGTCTTTGAGAGCAGAAAATATTCCTGAACCATGTTCATGTGCTCAGACCTCCAGTCACAAACCACTTTATAAGAGGTAGAATTAGACTCATACCATGCCAAGTCTCATTTTTTCTAATCAAAGACACACTGCTGGTGCCTGGCAATATGAGCACACTTCATCATGGTCCTTCACTGGCATTCAGTCTGATACCTCCCCTCACATAGCCACGTGGTGCCTCAGCAGTGGGCATGATAAACCTGGCCCTGGCCCCGCAGCAGAGCCCTGTGCTGCGCCCAGTGTAAGCTCTTGGCACTGGAGTTTGTGCCCATCCCCTGCTGGCTTTGAAGCCTCTGACATTCTCAGTATGGCAGATTGCTACTTCTCTCCCCTTGCATCCAATCTGGCCGATGCCCAGAAAAGGAGGGAGAAAAAGGCACTTATAAAAATCAAGTTGTATATGCTGTTGCTTGGAGCTGATTTAAAGCATTTTCCATCTTCTGAAATATTTTCATCTTATTTTAATATTCTTGCTGAAAAACAGGTCTTTGGATACAGCAGGCAGGGAGCTGAGAGTCTCAAGTCTGCTGTCTGCTGTGTGGGACTTGAGCTGCTTTCAGGCTACCTCGCCAAGTGTGCAGGATGTTTGCAGACACAGGTGAAGCTCAAGGTCCAGGATCAGAGCCATTGTGCAGCGAAGTGTCTCCTGGCTACTGCTGTGTGAGCATCCATGACAATGTCCAAGTGTGCTTTCTTTCTGTCTTTTTAACACATGCTTGGGTGCAGAAACAAAGCATTTGCTAATGGGTAGCATGGGGTGAAATGCAACTTACAGTGGCTTTTGTGGCTGATGTTTTCTTAGTGTATAATACAGGTAAATGAATTAATATTAGTATTCCTAAAATATCAAAGATCTTTGCTGACTGCATTATCTCTAGAGTTTCATGCCTTCTATGAAGGACCAAATAGTATTCCAGCATCTTATGAAGAGCATAATACAACTGTGCTGTTAAATATATAGAGATAGAGTCATACACTTATATGCATACAGCACAATAACAGGTTCCAACAATCTATCTTATTTTTACATTCAGTGTGTGAATAGGTGTGGGTGTGTGCTAACGTATTTTGGCAGGAGAAGAAGTGTTTCTCCAGCAGCCAGGGATATATGTTGAACAAAAAAAAAAATATGTTACTTTGCCTAGGTAGGTAAAAGAATCACCATCTTTACAGATGTATTAAAGAGCCTCTTGTTGCTTGTGGTTTACTTTGTAAGTCTGTCCTACAGAGCTTGTAATTCCTGTCATTTGCAGATTCCTCTGCATGAGGCTGAGGAAATCAGCTCAAAATACAATTATTATTTTATTTTGTAATCAGTGATAGCAGGGACAGAAAAAAAAATTACCAGTAGGGCCTTTTTGGTTTTTTCCCCTCCTTACCTCAGTGGATTCTCAAGTGCTTTGCTACTGTCAGATCAAAGGGTGGCTCTACTTCAGTCAGCATTACAGTTCTTAGATCTCACCTGCCTTTCACTGGAATCTTGGCTTTTGACAACTTGGGACATTGTGTCTAACGTCACTGGTGCAAGGGGAAGTAATCACGCAGATGATGGGGACAGGTGCATTTGTGAAAACTCTCAGTGAGGTTTGTGTGTTATTACTGTCATTTGCATATTTAAAATAGGAATTAAGTTTCTTGGGTTTGTTGAAATGCGGTCCTTCAATGCTTCCTTGGCTCCAGTCGTCAATTCATGCAATGTTAACAAGGGTGGCTGTGAGCAGGAGTGCGTTCAGCTTGTTGAAGACCAATGCAAATGCCAATGTCAACCAGGCTACCAGCTGAAGAGGGATACCAAGTCTTGTGAAGGTAAGTCCAATGCTACCTGCCTGTAGACAAACACTGAAGGCAATTTAAAATAACTTTAGGTTGCTGTATTTGGTGGTATGTCACCCTGCTTGCCAAAAACAGCTTTGGGAATTAATTATTAATGGGACTAATAAGACGTATCTTTGAGGTGTGACGTTCACATCGGTTCCTAGCTTCGAATGAGATTTTGGCCTTGTAGACCTCTGGCTATTCATTGCACACAAGTGATGACATGAATTAGAAACTTAATCGTGGTTTCATTCTAACATTATATTACTCACTAAGTTTAATACAGGCTTGGACTGTATACCACATTTTATTTGACATACATCCTTTATCTGCCTTTGGCTTATGTTGCTCCTAATCACAGTGTGGTTCATTATTCCTTCAGGTTTCTTAGTGCTCTCACAAGAAAAACAGAAATGCTACTTTGGGTTTGATTGTTGGTTGGTTTTTTTCCTCATATATCTTAACATATTCATCAGTTTTTAAGGCAACTTCCCCCTCCCCCTTCTTCAACACAAGCACACATATAGATATGCCAGAGACAGATAGGCCCAAATTTATGGATTTATTGCACTAAAATTACTGTCACAAAACCATTTCCATATGGCTCTTCTTGTGCTCAAAGATTGTATATTCTGTGTATAAAGTGTAAGTAAATCCTGCTGTTCAGCTTCCTTCCAGCTCATGCTGTACACAATGTGTGTTTGGCCTTTGGTTTTCATCTCCCCAAGTCCTGCTCTCCACATAGAGGTCCCTCCTGGACCTCTGCATAAAACTTTTTGGTGGTTTTTACGGCATTGTGGTGGGACAGAGGTTTGATTGGCAGGGTCTGAGTGTGGCAATGCCCAGTTGGGTGGGAGTTGTCCTTTGGGCACTTCAAAACCTTGAAGTGGAGCACTTCAAACCTCCATGTGCCTCATCATGACCTATCTCTGCTGCCAGCAACTGGCTCAGCTCAGCAGAGAAACAAGCCATCTTGGTCCCCTAATGGGTGAGGTTTTTACCACAGCATAGTTAGCTGTGGCTGTTCGCCCTCTCGAATCATCAGGCTGCTGAGGGTCAGCCACCCACTGAAGGCAGCAGTTTGTCACTGGCCAGTAATTACTGAGCAGTAGAGTAGGGGCAAGGTCAGTTTTGAAGATGAGACTTGAACTGGAGTTCACTAATTACCTGTGTTTAGGGTGGTGTAAATCAAAATATAATAGTGTTACCCACTCAGGAGGACAGCTGGGGTCAGAGGAAGAAGAGCTCTGGCAAAACAAAGACTGAGTAGAATGCTTTTTCCTCCCATGAATACCTAAGCAAATAAACAACCGGGAGAGAAAAGTGCTAGTTAAGCTGATGGACAAGATTTTTGCAGGAACAAATAAGCATAAAGTGGCCATAAATACATTTGGGTTGGAAATTAGAGACATTTTAAGTACAAGAGGCGGGAGGAAACGAGCCTAGCTGCTCTTAGTTTCCAACCAGAATGGATGGTTGCTGCACTGCTAGTTTGGATGGAGAAATGACAGCACCATGAGGGTATATACTACAGTGGGCGTAGCTGTGCTACAGGTGTGGAGTCATTCTCTCTGACTCCTTGGGAGTTGGTGCTGCACCCCATAGCCCTGAAAAGTCATGCAGAAATACCTAAGCATAGAAGGATGGTGCAGCCTTCAGCATGGAGGCAAACCAATGGGATGGAGTGGAATTGAAGAGGTGAGATAGATGCTCTGGGACCATGTATGTGTATGGTCAGCAGTGGCTATGATACTTGTATAAGAGGATGAGCTCTGCAGAATGCATGCTAGAGTAAATTCTCCATTGGGTTGACCAGGGGTGGCAAGAACAAGCATCTTTCTTAAGCTGCTTTGAGTTTCCCCTTCTATAAGTCAATGTTATTTCCACCCCTAACCTTCCATGCCATGAAATTTCACTATCTACCACTTTATATTTTCTCTAATGTAAAGTTATGGTTGCTGTGAGCAAGAAAAATAACTCAGTAAGACCCCATTCTCATTCTTCAGGTGCTCTAGAGGTCATGGCAGACAGGACTGGAGAACCTGTTCTCTGCAACCTTTCAGTGAAGATTGGGAAGGTCCACAACACATGCAGAGCTCATGGTCACATCTACCAAGAACATTGTTGCCATCCTAGATCAATACATCACCATAGATTTTTCTAATGAGGTTCCTGGACATACAGGGCCATCTAGGAAATACTACAATTTCAGTAAAATTTTTGCCACAGTATTTAACAGCTTGAAATAGAGCTTTGTAGGGAGGAATATGTTATCTGATCAAGCTATTAAGACAAAAAAATGAGAGCCAACTGTGTAGGAAAAAAACACTAATGAGATATTTTTAGCTTTTCCTAAAACCTGCCTATAACAGAAGGGATGGGAAAACAAGTCAATCAGTGGGTGCCTTATATCCTGAAGATCTTTCCCTTACAAACTTTTATCTTGTCTAAGGACTTCCAAGACTGCTATCTTTATTCAAATTGGTATGTTTTACTAACATCTGCCCTATCATTTGTTGATTGCTTGTTGTCATGTCACAGAGTATTACAAGTTTTACTCTGTATTGTAATCATTTGCAAATTTAAGCTTTAGATGCTTGGAAAACCTTCATAATATGCAGGTTTGACAGATGTTGTTTGATAATGATTTCATTTAATTTAACCAAATAGAAGAAGAAGCAGCAAATAGCTCAGTGTTTCGTATCATCAAAGAACAAGTTCTTGCTTGAAGCTAAATCCTTTGTAGACTGCAAGTTGTCAAACTGCAGAGCCAATATGTCAGCCTTGAAAGTGTCACAAAGGATGAAGTGCTGCTGTCCCTGGAAACTTATTTGCAACCTATTGTGTTGAAAGTCCAACACAAAATTTCAGTTCTACGTCCTCAACAGTGACTTGGGTTTTTATTGGTTTGGTTTTCTTTAAATACTCTCAAGTCAAGCTTCGGCCTGCAGACCTGAACAGTTATGTTCTTGAGATGGCAGGAGGTAAAACAAAAGAATTTAAAAGTGTTCTGGGACAACATATTACTTTGTTGAACAGTGATGCAAAATGCCAATGGTTACATACAAACTGAAAATTGCAGAGGGAAAAAAATGATGTATGTTTACGTCTATATAAAATAGAGAACTTCTATCCCTTTCTCCTGCAGAGCTATATATATACGTGTGTGAGTGTATATATATATATATATATATGTGTGTGTGTGGTTAGCCACTGGAAGAGCAAAGGAGGAAGGTCTACAGGAAAACACCTTCAACCCTTCCCAAGGTTACTGAAATCCTGGCTCCACTGCCAGTGCTTGCTGTTTTACTGATGTTGCATTTCTTCCTGGTGCCCTGATAGAAGTTAGCTTGTAAAGAGCTCGAGATGGCCAGCGAAGGAGAATGTCAGGCTGGAGGCGAGTGAGGAATACTGGTTAAATGTCTCAAATCAGACTATAATTAGTAAAATTATAAAACTGAATTAGAGTTTGAATTGTAAGAAAATATGCTTAACTTTTAAAAAGCTTCATTTGAAACTAAGCAGAACTTTAGAGATCACAAAAGTGTACTCTGTATTTACCTACATACTGTTATTCACCAGCATGTTAGTGTAAATAGTTCAACAACCTGAAAACTCAACCTTATGCAGAATATCAGACTGAAAACTTTGGCTCTTAACACAAATCAAGCCTGTCTGGACAGTCTCAGTAGGTCTGTTTTGTAAAGTCTTTATTTGGGCTATTACATCAGTATGCTTCCAGCAGGTACGTGTTCCAGAAATAAACCCATAAAACACAGTGAAATCTTCTGTAAGCACTTCATAAATGTGTTTCTAAGTATTTGCCACTTAGAGCAGCTTAGCCTTGAAATGGTATGTCATTGTTCAAAAAGACAAAAAAAAAAAAAAAATCATAATGTACAACACAAATGGTATGTTTTTAGACTAAAGGAGGTATTTTGGTGTTCTTCAGCATTTATCTCCTCTAGCAACTTTTAAATACATATACATGGTGAACTCCACCATTATAGTGTTTATGGGCTCACATATATCAGACTGCTAATTGCTATTGTTTAGAGCAACTCCTGAAATCTGCTCAGTTAGGGCAAAATAAGGATAAAATGTACTTTCCTTGTCTTACTTCCAAGGGGTAATAGAAGCCTAGTTTCCTGCTGCTTAAAGCATTGTTTCTGCTTGATGAAAAATAATCTCCAGCAACAGAGAATATGGCATATAGAAAAACAATAGCTTTACTGTACACCAAATTCTGTAATTTTTTTTTTCAGTCAAATCTCTTACAGCCACAGTAATCTTCATTGTTAGCTGTAACAATGGCAGGTAAGACCATTTTCAGACAAAAACATGACCTTTAAGTTGACAGTGTGCTCTAATTGGTTTCAGCAATAAACCCCTGCACAAGTGGGAATGGAGGATGCTCACAAATCTGTCAGAATGAGAAAGGGATTGCAAAATGTGAGTGTCATCCAGGGCTTTACCTTTCTGAAGACAAAAAGTCCTGTTTAGGTAAGAAACTATAGGCTAAGGAACTATTTACTGGGAGTAAAAATATTGATCAATGCTCTGGCTTACTGAGCTTTAAATGGGAACATGTTATACAAATATGCATTTTGAAACAACAGTTCTCTCTGTCATATTTATGTCAGCTAATACTCTTAAAGGACCATTTTAGTAATGAGAATTTCTCTGTGATCTCTTAAATCATGCTTTCTAGTAATGGGATTTTGTTTTTTTGGATTTGCTGTGGTGTTATTCTTGTAGGGCCCCTTTAAAATAATGCCCTAGATACAGTTCCTGGAAAATTGGTTCAAGTAACTCTCTGAACCAGGTCACTGAAAACCTACTTAGAATTCAAAGGGCTTTTTAGATGGAGAACTCTTTTCATATTAATAGATGAAAAACTGTGAAGGAAGAAATCAAGAAGTCTTAAGATTTCCAAAGAGAAGAGCTTCAAAAGTTTAATTCCAAAGTCATTATTTAGTCTGTGCTTTTTCAAAAGGAGCTAAAGCATTTCTGACCCAAAACTTGGGGGAACTAGAGACTAAAATACCTGCTTTTCTCATTCAGTGTTATGCTTGGAAGCTACTTTATTAGTTTTAAGAAGCACAAAACACGTGTGGACTTCACAGTGCACAAATTTTTACCAACCTCATCAGGAGCAGTGTGTGGATTCAGATGCTAATTTTAAACTCCTCCTTTTGAAAACTTGCACAAAATTTTGCAAAGATTGAAGTTGTTGGCTTTTGTGTAGAAGGTGCTGGGTGTTTTGCATAATACCAACTTTTTACCTTGAGTATTTTACTCAGTTGCCTGTAAGCCCTTCTGTGAGTAGCATTGCACACCTCTGATTCTACTCTCTTACCAGGATTACTCATGAGTAAGGTTACTGAAAAAGTATTTTCAAGTAGCAGAGACACTACATTGTTTATTAATATATGGAAACAGCCATGGGTTAAATACTGGGGTCAGCATGTTACTCATTTTATCTCAGATACGCATTGGCAATTCTGTTAATTTATGTAAAAACTAAAGCAGTAAGTAATTTGCAATGTTACATATTAGAACAAATTTTCTTCCCAACATCATGGCAACAGTTTTTAGAATCATCAAGCATCATGACTTACCATGGATGTACGATTTATTTTTTTTTTTCTCCTGGAAATTATTCAACATATTTTGCAAAATTCAAGCTTGTATTTGACTCTTTGGAAACTGATCTAGGAGATGGAGGGCAACTGTAGAGTTTTACTTTAGCTATTATCCGTATTTGAAGGATATAGAGAAACATGTTCAGGGTGGTGGCTGTGGTTCAGTTCCCCGACTTTTTATTTTTCTATTTGAAAAACCAAAAAAGAAGAATATTTACAGCATTTGCCAAAATGCTCTCCTTGCAAAGTGAAAATTAATTGCAGTAAAAGGAGAAACAACACATTCTATTCTAAACAGCAGCTACTTGCATTGCTGCTTCAGAGAAGCTGTCATTTCTCCTGAAATTTTCATGAGTTGGTGTGTGGTGTTTGCACTGCCTGGGGCCTCTTTTTGCAAGTAGGCTGCTTGCATTCAGAGAGCTACTTCTGTTCAAGTAAAAGGGCCTGGGAGTACAGCACTGGTTACAGCTCATATGGAGGAGAAAAGAAAAAACAACAAAACTGTGAGAAAGTGTTTTGCTGTGGTAAAACGTGAGGAGCAGCACACTGGAGAGACTGACCCAGGATCGTTGCAATGAGTAATGTTTTTTGCAAGTGTAAAGTCAGAACAAGAGGAGGAGCAGGATACTGGTTGGTGCTTTGCCACGTGGGAAGCAATACTCGCCTCTGCAAGGGTGCTGGTACAACAGTGCTCCACAGCAGCAGTGTTCAGTGTAAGCTTTTGTTGTTAGGTTTTGGGGTTTTTTTTCCCCAATTATTATTTCCAGGAGTATTTTCCTACTCTTTCACTAAGTTTTTAGGATGTTGGATGCCTTTGCAGATGTTTAACTGCAAAATACAGACTAGTGAGTATAAAAGTGAACACACTGAGGAACATACTGCTTGATGGAGGACTGGATGAAGAACAGTCTCCCCACCTACAGCTCTTCACCTTTTTCATTCCTTACAGACTGCGTGAAACTATTCTGATTAGATTAGGTACCTCACTGATGGACTTCTGCAGAAAAGGCTGCAGGATTAAGGGATGCAACAAAGAAGGTCTGTCTCCATCGTACCTGCTGAGACCCAGCACATCATCCAAATAATTTGACATTCAGGAAATAATCAGATATTTCCTGCCTCTTTAATTTCAGTATAATGGCTGTGACGACCTAGTGATAATTTAAGGGTACTGAGAGATGGGACCTTTGTGAGTTCTTCATATAGCTTCTTTTGCCACTGTTCTTCTACAGGAACAATATGCAAACTACTTTGGCTGATGATGTAAATATAATTGTTTAAATTGTAAATATTCACATTGAGAAATTCAAGGTAAGCAGTGTTTAGAAAAAAAAATAATAATTCTGGAGAATAATTCTGTGGGTCCAGTGATTGTGGATTCACCAGATGCTGTAATTTGTACCCAAACATCAGGACAGGCTTTTCAGTAGACATTTGGAAGTACAGCCATGTACAGGGAGAGCAGGATTGTTTTTGTATTGTACTATTCAAATGAATATCTCTGCCTTTCTCTCTGCTTTGTAGATGTTGATGAGTGTGCAGAAGGGAGAGCCAGGTGTGCTCATCGTTGTGTGAACACTCTGGGATCCTTCACCTGTCTTTGTAATCCCGGTTTTGAGCTGGGGGCTGATGGAAAGCAGTGCTACCGTAAGTGACATTTTCCAGCTCTGTATTTCAGGCTATCTCACCTGAAAACTGCTATGCTTCACTTTTAATGCCACTGGATTAGTACTCCCAGCAAAATAAATGTATGCAAAAGCTCAAGCTTAATACTTTTTCTTTGTCTTCTGCTACTGCTGTTTTTTCAGGCTGATACATGCTTAAGCCTGTGTTCAGACCTTAATAGCTGCATTTCAAAGAGCAAATAGCCCTGTTGGTTTATATTCAGAGTCTGGTGAAGCCTATTGCAGACCTGCCAGAATATTGCTATTCTATGGATTGTGTTCATTCCTACCCTCCTCCTCCCATTTTATGTTTTTGTTATACGCTGGATCTGGTGCAGAAGAAACCCAGCATGTTGTTCTGCTCTTGTCTTTATCTGTCTTTGTCTACTTGTGTGCCTTCTGAGATTACTGACACTGTGAAGTACATTCCTTAAAACAAAAAAATTAAAAAGGGGTGGGGGGGGTGTGTGTGGAGAAAGATTTGGGATAAAAGACATAATTGAACAACTACAATTTCCCAAACTATGCTGATGCTGAGCCCTGTTGTCTTCCCTCACATACTTACCACTTGCCTGGGGGTTTTCTTAATGCTGCTTTTCTTGAGAAGGGGCCTGACCTCCAGCACTGTTAGATGATAGATGATCCCTGGGCTGTCCTTGAGGGCAAATGTAGATTAATAAAGAAGGTGGTGTGGAAGAGTTGGTGTTATTATGGACCTAACATAATCTCACTGGAATGCAGACAAAAGTATGACCTGTTGTAGCAAAGAGGTGAACAAAGATCATTCAATCTAATCTAATTCAATCTAATCTAATTCTAATCATTCAATCTAATCTGTGTACTAACTTCCAGCAGAATTTCCTTTGGAATATATACCAGATAATGAATGCTTTCTTTAGGAATATGTGTGTAAGAAATACTTAATAAGGATGAAAATCAGTTTCAAAGCATTAACTTACATTAAAACAAAAAAGCAATTATGAGAGACACATCCTGGAGAATTATCTCATACATGATGGGGAACTGTGGCAAAGGAAATGCAATTAATATAGAGACGAAAAGTTATCTGTTACGGGGTTAAAAAAAAAAAAAAAAAAAAAAAGAAAAAAAAAGTGGTTTAAAACACTTAGATTTCATTGTGGTTTTCTGATAATATTTTTTCTTGCTGTTCAGAAATCTCAGGGGATGGTGGCTCTCTGTCTTATGTACAATATTACAGAGCAAACAATAAAAATAAAAACATTCTGCACATATTTATGATGAGGATTATCCTAGTGTTTGAGCAATTTACAGTCTTTGTTCTTTCATTTCCCCAGTGGCATGGGGAAGAGCTGTTATTCCAATTTTACTTATGAAGAATCAAGACAAAGTAAATTACGAAAATGGTATATGAAGTCAGATTCTGCATTTGATCAATGGGTTTTCTCAACTCCAGCTTAACACACTGGACAAGAGACTAGCTTTCTTCTCTCTGATGTGAATAATTATGCATGAGATGTTCCATGCTCCATACATGTTGTTCTAGTTTATACCCTGTTCCAGCTAGACTTGGATTTCTTGTTGGCAGGCAGGTTGCCCCCTGGGGTACAAAAAGGGATCAGAGTCATTGACACAAATGCGTCCATGAGCTGCAGAAGTGGGGAAATGCTGTCCTTCAGTACCAGATCTGATGGCCACCACTCTGAGCTGGGATGTTCCTGGAAGTTGGCTCCTTTGAATGAATGAATTACTCTCTAAATAGCTCTGTAGCAAGACAATCTGGCTAATTCTTCAGGAGAAATATTTTAACTGACCTTATGTTAATTTTCATCCTGAAAAAAAATGTTTAATGAAGTGTCTGGGTCAGAATGAGATGGACAGATGTTCCCTTTCCTCTAGGAGGGTTTCCACAAGATCTGGACAAAATGTTGTGAGGACTTGCCATCACAACTGAGTGCAGGAGTGTGGTCTGGTGTGTCAAGATGAAGGGGGCTGGCAATAGCATTGTACTCTGTCTTAATTGTAGGGGTACAATCTCAAAAGATGAGCTGCTATGTGGGCAGCTTGAATTTAAAAGTGTCAAAGGGTCAAAACTTGCAGATTGTTTTGCTTTGTGGTTATGTGTTAGGCTAACCAATGAAAGTCTTAAGGCATTTGTGTTTGGTGGATGTTTCAGAGTTCAACTCTTTCCTATCTACATAAAAAAACTAAAAGCTGCTTTTTGGAAAGTGTAAGCAGTCTGTGTTGAGATGCACCCCCTGCATTCCTCAGATGGTTCCTTTCTTCCTTTGGGGTTAAGGCAGAACTCACCATTGCATTCAAACAAAGTGTCTCAGGAAACCTCCAGATTGCTGAAAAGATGAACCAGCCTCTCATTACCAAAGCCAAAAGCATCCATTGATATAAGGAGGCAAATACCCGGAGTTAAGGGACTCTTGGGTGTGTGTGGGAGCTGAGTTTATATTTCCTGCTACAGAAGTCAGCTTATGGATGCTGTTTTACTGAAGGTTTATTCTCCAGTGACTCTCTCCCCCCCAGCCCTGTGCTTGATTTTTAACATCCTTTTGACTTGTTTCTCCTCTTCACAAGGCATCGAAATGGAAATTGTTGATAGCTGCCAGGACAACAACGGCGGCTGCTCTCAGCTGTGCGAGCACACAGCAGCGGGGCCGTGGTGCTCCTGTGAGGACGGCCATCTCCTGCAGCCCGATGGCAGAACCTGCACAGGTAACACACAGCAAGGGGCCTCTCCACTGGGGGGAGGAGGTGTGGTGGGTCTCTCTGTGAGAGGAGCCTGTGGGAGAGCTGTTGCTCAAGTAAATACCTTCCCATCCTCTACCCTTCTCCTACAAATTTTAATTAAAACCGTACTCTGGCACTTCCTTTTCAATGGCTTCAGCTTGCCTTACTTGGCATGTCTGCTGGGCTTGTTAATTAACAAGAGGAAGGAATTCCACCTCCCAAATGGAAGATGACACTGTGGTGCATCACCAAATGCTATTGTCATATCTCATTGTGTCTAGTCCAAGCATCACATGCCTGACACTTTTTCCTTCCCCTCTTTAGTTAGCAGCTGGGAAGAGGGTCGGCTCTGGCTAGGAGCAGTAGCACTGCTGTTCTGAAGTGATTAGTGCACAAACTCTACTGTGTGTTCTGGAAGTTGCTGTATTTCCATCATTTCCATCCATTGGCTCCATGATGAGTTTGCACTTCTGACTGTAAGAAGTCTCACTTAGGAAGAGAAAGCAATAGAGATAGATTTGTTTTTATTTCAAGAGAGGTGCTTAAAGGTTACTTCATGTTTTAAATGTTTTTACAATGTGATATATATTATTTTCTTTTGTTTACAACTTTTGCTATGGAAACTGTATCTCATCCTGGTGTAGGCTTGCTGTCACTATGCCATTAAAATTTTAAATAGCCAAGAAGAGGGAAAAACAAGAGCAAGCAACACAGAGCAGTGTAATAAGACATGAGGAGACATAGAGAGAAGGAGCTTTGGTAAATGTGAGAGTCGCTACAGACAAGAAGATTCTTGCAACAAAAAAAAATCCAAGTGCAGGTGAGAAGAGGGAGCAGGGAAGGACAGAAACACCAAGGGCTGCAAAGGTGGTTGATGCCAGAGCTTAAAAAGCAAAGTCAGTGAGACAGATTTGGACCCAGAGCCTCGTAGGGGTGGGATGGGTTGCAGTCTTGTTTGTACACAAGTGAGAGGAGGCAGGGCAGCCTCCTGCTCCCAGCCCAGCTCAGTGACCTGCTGATGGAGATTTCAGAGGCAAGCAGCTACTCTGGACACTGAGGGAAGTGAGAGCACTGGGGAAGTCTTTAGCACAGCTGAGGACATGAAAAGCTGCTCTTAACAGCAAAAATCTCCTTTGTGTTGGAATGTTTTGCATTCCTACACAGACATGGGGCTGTTGCTGGACCCTGGAGCAAGGCATGCTCTGACATACTGCAGAGGAGCTTGGCTTGTGACATTTCTGGAAAACACTCTGTGTACAAATAACCTGCATTAATCATTTCCATGCTGACCTCCTAACCCTAATTGAATAATTACATTTTCTTTCTCCTCTTTCTCCTGTTGGTGATTCCTAATAATGTTGGTACTCCTTCCAGGGTTAATTGAGACACTGACCTTTCCCATCTGAGGCTGCTCATCTGGGCAACGTTCAAAAGTGTTTTGCAGACTCATCATTGACAAGGTGAATGGCTGTTGAATGGCCACCGACCTCCTCGGCAGGCTACAAGGGCTGAAATCAGCTGAGAGCTTGCAGTGAAGAGATAACAGCTCGATTCTCATATCTAATCAGCAGAACAGCAGTGTTGATAGTACTAATTTCCAGGGCAGGATAAGGTAATGAGCAATTAGTTACAATCGTGCCTAGCAGGCTGCTGATGTCCAGCAAATGTGTTGGTTGATCAGAGCGTTGGTTCACTGTTAGTTTGCATTTCATGAGGTTGAACATAAAAAAGGCCAAATGGTCCAATGTAGATTACTCTGAAATAGATTGCATTTATGAGCTGGTGAGGCCTAGCTGCTGTTTGGCTTGTAAATCACTTTGTGGTAGCTGAACCTTGCCAAAAAGATGCCTCTCTCTGACATGGAGGGTAATGGGTGCTGTGGGAGAAGGTAGAAGACAGCCACTGTCAGTTTTGGGCACCTCACTTCAAGAAGGATACTGAGGTGCTGCAGTGTGTACAAAGAAGGGCAACAAAGCTGAAGGGTCTAGAGAACAGGTCTGGTGAGGAGCAGCTGAGGAACCTGGGGTAGTTGAGCCTGGAGAAAAGGAGTCTCAGGAGAGACCTTCTTACTCTCTGCAACTACCTGAAAGAAGGTTTTAGCAAGGTGGGCGTTGTTCTCCCACATAACAAGCAATAGGACAAGAGGAAATGGCCTTAATTTGCATCAAGGGAGATTAGTTTGGACATTAGGAAAAATTTCTTCCCCGCAAAGGTTGTCCAGGCCTGGCCCAGACTGCGAAGGGCAACAGTGGAAAACCTGGTGTGATTTCAAAGCCATGTAGATGTGGTGCTGAGGAACATGGTTTAGTGGCAAACTGGTAGTGCTGGATTAATAGTTGGACTTGATGATCTTGAAGGTCTCTTTCAACTAAAATGATTCTTGCTCTTGCAGGGGGGTTGACTAGATGATCTTTCTAGGTCCCTTCCAAGCCCTAACATTCTATGTTTCTATGATCTATGATTCTGATTCAGACAGTGGTTTATGTGGGTGAAGGGAGAGGAGACAGAGAAAAGCATGTGCTGAAAAGCACAGTCACTACCTAGCAAAACTATGGCAGCAGCCCAAATGTATCCAAGGGCCGAACGAGCTGCACCTTCCTTGCAGAGCTGGACGAGTGTGAGACTGGAGAGTCCTGCTGCTCCCAATTCTGCATCAACTACGCAGGTGCCTACGAGTGTGCCTGCAAAGTGGGGTTCCAGCTGAACACCAATGGCTGTGCTTGCGACGGTGAGTCCTGGGGTACCAGGGGCTTGATCTTACTGGAGCACAGTACTGGGAAAAGGAAATGCTCCAAAGCTCATCCAAGGGCTTTGTTGGGCAGTTTCCTAATGAAAGAATCAGTGAGCATATACCAACTTTGCTGACCAGCTTTTGCAAATGTGTAATTTCCACTTTGTAAGACTGGAATGTGGTAATAACACATCATCTAGCTTGGAGAAGTGGGGCTGTGGGAGAGGAGCCAGCAGAGAGGAACTTCTCCTCTCTCCATGGACACTGTATAGTGATGTTTGTTAAAGACTACTTCTAGAAAATGAGAGCCATCAAAATAACCAAAAGATCAACTGATCTTAACAGCTCAAAGCAGGTGTTTTCACTCAAGACAAAGCCAGGTGAAATAACCTGTTCCATGTTGCCCTGAAATGTTTTATTATCTCCAATACTAGTGAGAAACAGTGAGCCCCAAAGTGCTAATGAAACAGTGTTTTCTTAAGTGCAGAATAATTTTTCTTATGCAGCCAGGCGCAGAGCACACTCTCCAAGCAGAGGTACCTGCACCTACTCAGCATTTATATCTGTCCTAGATGTGGACGAATGTCATCTGGATAACGGCAACTGTGACCATTTCTGTGTTAATTCTCTGGGGTCGTACGAATGTGTATGTAAGGAGGGTTACAAGCTTGGTGTCAACAGATGGTCCTGCATTGGTAAGTTATTTTTTGTGTCTTGAAGATAATTAAAGTATTTCCCACTGGTTTAAGATGTGAATTTGGAACTGGGATTTTCACATATCCTGGGATTTTGAGATCCCAATTTGAAACATCTCTGACCGTGGCCAGGGTAGAGCTACTTGCAGTATGTGGATCCCAAGTTCATCCTCAAGCGATGGTTTTTGACAAAGATTACTGGGAGATGAACACTTAAATCCCCAGGGCATGCTTGAAAGCCTAAACTTCATGTTTTAGAAATAAATACTATTTTGTCAGTTTTCTTGCACTATTTGATGAACTTTAACATCCTGTGGAAAAAATGTAGACAGATTCTGCTTTGAGGAACCAAAGCAAATTTTCCACTCAAGTCAATGGTGTGATTCTAGATTTCTGCCAGTGTAAACATTACAAAGCTTAGCCTAGCTACTTAATTTTACAACTAAGTTTAGTGTCTACTAAACCTTGGGCAGAGTCTGATATTTTAACCAATGCTAAAAAAGAAATCCAACTGATTTCCCATTACTTTAAGGATCGAATTTTAGTTTTTCTGAAACTTAATTGGACAGCCAGCCTCACTTTATATTTGTCATCTCCAAAATGAGCTAGAGTAATGGCCTCCATTAACTAAAAGTAATCTCAGACTTCAAGTGAGGAAAATGAACCTCCCTGTTTAATTTTTCTTTTTTTTTTTTTTTTCTTTTTTGGACAATCCAGGACCAGAGTTTATGTCTAGAAGAAAGGGAAAGGAAAGATTATTTTCTATACCCTTTTTTCTTTTTCTTTTTTTTTTTTTTTTTTTTTTTTTTGTTAGTAGAAACTCCCTTTTTATTAATGGATAAAACAATCAATTATTTTTTTAGT